>JANHFX010005767.1:0-24052 GCA_027560015.1 Chloroceryle amazona | reverse complement strand
GAACCATTAAATAAAAAGTTCTGAAAGGGAACCTTTACCTGTATGCCTATACAGAGTGGTCTGTTCTTGCAGTTGGGCTTCAGAGCAGTGTCCTGACCTGGGCTGACAATCCCCTCAAGGTGCACGAGACAAGACAAGACAAAACCCTCCCTTCCCTCCCAAGCCTGCCTTAGAAGCTACCCTGTTACCAATGGCAGCAAGATGAGCCCACTTGCAAACTGCTACAAAATGACTACCAGTGCCCCCTCTCCTACCATTTCAAGCCACAACCAGCCACAGCCTCTTTTTATACCAGCTTCATCCGCTTCAGGAAACCACAAGAATATAAGCATTCAGCCTCAAACAATTCAAACAGCCGCTACAGCCACAAATCTTACCTTACTTAGTATCTCATGCTGTCTTTCAAAGGAAAATGATAAATCTGCCAGCATAAGGCTCCACAGCAATGAGCTCCATTCTTCTTACAAAATGGCAGCTCCCTGATAGGTTGCAGGTGAGAGAGGACGAGCTGCTACCCCTTGCTGAGGCTGCTCCCAGCTGTTATTCCTTACTGCCCACTGAGACGTGTGAGTGCAGCCCTTCCTTCTGACTGAGCTCTGCTACAGGATAGAAAGGCAAACAAAATGAACAGCATCAGAAAGCAGAAATACAGCAAAGGGAGAGAGGTGAGTAGACCAGTTAGATTGTACTATCTGTGCATTTCTTGCAATTAATCTAGTGGCTATTGCTCATAAATGAGCAGCTAGAGTCCTTTGTGGAGTGTGTATCCTACTAGGTTGGAGACTCTGGGCCTCTCTTTCTTCCCCACCATATACTTAAGTATTTTTGGCAGAATTACTCTGTTTTAATGTGGAAAGTAGAAAAAATGCATCCTAAATAGGCTTCTATCTTCAGAGATGGCCATTTGTACATTTGAGTAAACTACATAGCATAAAAATCTCTACAATAATACCTATTAGTCAGGGGCTCATGATCTTGATCAGACATGATCAGGTACAGTTTCAAGGTGAATACTTTTTTACTCTGTTCTGCCCAAACTTAGTCCAAATGAAGGTGAAACTTCAAGTTTAAAATAAAGATATAGGAATTTTGGAGTTTATTCCTTTCTAGGATCAGCTGAGCAAGTTTTCAGGGTCATGATTTTTGACTCATGGTAATTTTAGGTGCCTGAGTCCCATTTACATGTCTATCTTGTTCTTTGAATCTGCCCTTTAGGGCCTTTAATACAACAAGAAATTTACAATTCCTTCGGTGTTATTGTTCATTTTGGTGAGTTAACTGGGCAGTAATTTCCTTGTGGAAGAGAGATGTGAATTGTGAAACAAAACAGGCAGCCAGCTTTTAATTTAAGCATATCTAATATTGAGGTGCTAAGTAAGGTTTGATTAGTAAGTAACAGATCCAATTATAAGACATGAAGCAAATGTTCTTTCACTGATTCCTTTAACCAACTTGGTCATAGTGATTAATTCTAATAGCATTTTATGTGTAGATAAGTACATGCATAATCTTACGAAAAATTGGGGTCTGAATCGTGCAGAGGCCAAACTGCTGTTCAGCCTGGTGATTCCCTAGGTATTTGTTCAACCCCAGTTTATTGTGCCGTGGCATGTAGTGATGAGGGCCTGAATTTATACATTAATAGCAAAAGCAATGATTTTGAAGAGAAACATATAGGAAGTAGAATTTGTAGAGCTGCTGTGGACAGTCCTGTTTTTGTTTAAATAGATGGGTCGGTGACCTCCATCATCCTCATATCTGTGCCCAGTGTTCCACTGTGCAGCACAATCCCTTAATTGAGACAAGCTATTAGAAGACTCAGATGACTGAAAAATCTGACCTGCTGAACACTCTTAGGTACTTTATAATCAAATAAATGATCACTTATATTCTCTGCTGACAGTTTATGGCAGTGATTGCAGAACTGATGAATATTGTTAATGTGTCTACATCTCTATAATGAATTGTTTTTTCAGTTTCTGATTTACCTTTTTAAACAAGTTTATTTTAGTTTAATATTTTTCAGGACTGTAATCAACAGTTCTCCAAATTTCTCTCATAACGTTGTCACAGACTTCCTTGATAAGGTTTTTATTAGCATGTGTAGCTCATGTGTTGTATTTGGGACTTTTTTGTTTGTTTGTTTGTTTTTTGTTTGCTTGTTTGTTTGTTTTGTTTCATCGTTTTTTGTTTGTTTGTTTTGGTGGGTTTTTTTGTTTGATTTTTGGTTGGTTGGTTTTGTTGTCAGTTTTTTGTTTGTGTTTTTGTTTTTTTTAAATTCTGGATTGTCACAGATTGAGTTCAGAGTTCATCTTTCAATGCATGCAAGGTTTCTCAAATATATATGAATCTAAAATGAGGTAATATTAAAGTATCTTTTTTAATACTCACTTAAATATTGATTGGTTTTCTGTTCCTTTATTTGGTAGCAATATTTCAAAAAGCACCAAGTTCTTGGAACCATGAGCCATGAATTTATTTCATGTTGCTCCCCATCTGTTGTGTTAAAGCAAACTATATTTACCCTGAAAAGTAGATTTGCTGTTATCCTGATTGTACTTTAACCCTTACACTATTATAGCAGACAAAAAAAAGTCACAGACAGTACTGTGGTGGACATTAAATGGCAGCATTAGCTACTTAACCAAAAAGTGCTAGAATTGTGAATGAAGCTGAGCTATGCCTTTGACCTTCATTTACTCTTTACCTTTGATGCATCTAGGACAATTGGAAAGACTTACTTTTCAAGGCAGTTACTTGGCTTCTATAGAGCAAAATGATTAAAGGTATATTAAAAGCTCTTTTCTTTTCTTGTTGAACGCTATTATTTACCACTGGAAGGAGCTAGAGTAATGATGTTGAACTACTGAAGAAATGAGCATAGGGTCAGCAAAATGGTTAAATAATCTCTAAGAAAAGGAAAAAGGGAGTCAGAATCTTACCTGAGAGAAAAGAGGAGTCAGTCATTTTCTGAAATGCAGAGACCTGTGGTTCTGATTTAGAAACCCTTATGTATGAAAAAAGGATTGTGTGAAAAGTGAGTATGATAATTTTAAAATGGAAATTATTTTCTTCTGTTAAAAAGTAAATTATGTGGGTGGAAACAAAGGGAAGTTAGCAGAAAGAAAAGGCCACTCAGATAAACCATTGTCTGCCTCACTAAAGTAAGGCTACAAAGTCATATGCAGGGACTGTTACCAAAATAAGAAAGTGACTCAGTTTATTAAACAGAATTTTTAGTTTGTTTAAAGTCATCATTTTCATAGGGATGATGAAGATTGACCAATAACTTGAAGGAACAGAAAGGCTTTTATTTGGTTGGTTGTTGCAGGTCTTTCCTTTCCTCCTCCTCCTTTCCTCCTCCTCCTTTCTGACACTCTGTATAATGTAACTGAAATTTTATCCTGTGTAGAAGTTATTTGTCTTGGAAACTTTCACCCGTTGCTTCCAAAAACTGTGGTTTTAATTTCTAATCCAGGGGATGGTCAAATGTGGGCATGTATATGGTTGTGAATGCTCAGAGACTAGCAGGGTGTTTGTTTAATCTGTCTTTTTTTTATTGTAAAGCACAGGAGATGACAGTTTATTTTAAGCAGAGTATTTTTGATCTACAACAGCCTGAAAATTCTGGGTAGAGAAGCAGAGTCTAACACATACATCACAGAAAGTATGCATGTTCTGACAAAACCCCTTCTTAAATTCAGGAATTTTCCCAAAAGCAAGACCTGAAACAGTAGATGCCACAGCCCAGTTTTAACACAGATGATCATCAAATTACAGCAGAAGACAGAGCTGGCCTGGTGCTAATGTTGTGTAGACAGATGAGAGTGGAATTGGTGGTGTTTGAGGGTACAGTGTTGACTTGTTCCAGGCAACTTGTAAAATTGCTGTCAGAAGTCACATTAGCTATATAATTAATAAGTCATGTGTAAGATAATGTGTGTATGTGATTTTACATTAGGGTCTCAATCAGGTATGCATTTACTCATCAGATATTTCCTTGTTCTGTCATGACTCTAATACTAATAAGTATACCTAAGCTTGGTAGTTCAGTTGATGCCATTGTTCTTCTTATGTTTCTCTATCATACCAGGTTTGGGTCTTTTTGTAGTGCTGTTTTGTTTTGTTTCCCCCCCCAAATTAGTATTCCTATAACTTGACTTCTATACTATGGCTAAAACAACTAGGGAATGTCAAAAGCCATGAGTCTGAATTCTTTATGCAGAACCTGCAAATAGCTCTGTTTCCTGTCTCATATTGCTGGTTGCAGCAGTCTCTTTTCTGCCTTTTATTCCATGGAGCTATTTGTGTCCTTACAGTGTAACCCACTATTTTCTTGTTCTGGTTTAATTTACTTGCACACATTACAAAATGACCTTACAAGGACAGCAGGAAGGCAGACCTGCTGCATTTAAAAGCTCTGTTCCCGCATCAGCCTGATAAACCTGACAACAGTAACTTCTGATTCACTCCCATTCCCAGTATCTTGATGGCTGCTCAAGCACAGCATTTTGTTGAAGTTTCTCTTTAATTTAAAGTATATGAGAGCTGTGACTACTCTTCTGTGTTTTAAGGACAAATTCTTGCAATGGTTGGGATTACAGTGCTATGGCTGGTGACTAATGGCTCAGGAAAAAATCTTGCATATATCCTCTAGTGTTACATTTATGTATTTGGTTTAGAATAATCCCTTTTATAGCTCTGTAATTTTACTGGGATAGCTATAAACATTCACCTGGAAGAGCTACGCCCAGCTTATTTTACACTGATATGGGTATGAGAAGGATGGTGGGGAGGAGGGCTAAGTAGGTGTGTATGTCTCTGTAAGTAATCTTCGGTAGCATCTGTCTTTACTTTCATGAACAGGAAACTGAAAGCTTTTAGATGTAATAGTACCATACAGAACATTTGAAAAATGTGGATTCAAAAAACCAACCATTTTAGATTATGGGATTCACCAAAAGACTTGTCAAAATATACTGACAACAATCTTGATCTGATCACCTCTTCACAGTTCATCCTTTTCCCAGTAGGAGCAGCCACACAAAAGCCCTCCTAGCTCTTCTGTAACCGAATCCTGCACACTGTAGCATATATAAAGGGTATATAAATAGAAGGTCCTTTATGTAGCTTGTCTGGGACAGTGAGCTTCCTCAAGGACCATAAAAAAGGCTGTAAGAACAACTGATTTTGTCTGAAATTAAAAACAAAAAAACCCAACCCCACACAACTCCTTTTTAGCTAGCCTCAAGCTCAAGTTTGTAAATATTTTTTCAATTTTTTAAAAATTAACTTACAATTATTTGCAAAATTCATCCTCTACATGTATTAGCTAGTTATATGGTGTTTTTCACAAAGAGTCCATTAACATTAATGAAGCCCCATCTATTAATGAATAAAAATATGCTAGATTTTTATTTATATGGTAATACTATTTGATGTAGAAGGAGAAATAATTCACTGCTAGTTTTTTAAACAATCATTCAAATCAAAACAAGTAACATTTTTAAGACTGCAAATTTGAGTTAATAATGAACCTCAATTTCAGTCTCGAGTATGACAATAGGTATTTAATGCAGTTACTATAAATGTGTATTTTATATATCTGGACCTTCCCTCTGCCTGCTGTTTCACAATCCATAAAAGGCTTAACCAATAGAGGTAATATTATGCCAAACTGACTATGTTATCAGAAGTGTATTAATCCATTCATTGAATATCAAACTTGCTTCATTCATAAAGCTATCAATAAATAGACATGACTAATAGATTACTTCTGTAGACTTCACCTGGAAAATGAATCTGCAGAGGAAAAATGCATGTGGTGGGAATACTAGAAATCTGTATTTTCTATTGAATCATTAAAGAAAAAATGGGGAAAAAATGCACCAAAACCATAGTTAAAGAAAATTAGTTATCCACTAAAAGAAGGTGCCATACGATTGGTTGACTATACAATTAGCAAGAAAGTCAACAGAATAACACTCCTTTTCAAAATTCTGAAGGCAAAGTGAACCTTTCATTTTTTCAGGTGTATGTGGGGACAAAAGTGTATGTTATATATTTCCAAAGCATTATTGAAAAAATTAGTGCTGACTACAAATAATCACATGGTTTTGGCATTACAGTTTTGTGATGTACTGAATATATTCTGTTGATCCTATTAGCACAAAGACATTGTATTTGATGCTTTTTAAAGCTTGCAATTTTTATTTTTTTTTAAACCTGAGATGACATGTAAATATTTTAGGTAATGATTCATTACAATATACGTTCTTTATATCAACATTCCAGTGTTGGGGGAAGGTTCTTTCCCCTAAGTAGTGAAGTAAAAATAAAAAGCATTTTCTAAATCATGTGTTCATAAGTGACTAAGCATAATGGCACAGTTCATTATTTTTGTGACTCACATTTCATGACATTCTTGAAAGCTCTATTGACTCTTCAATAATATATAATGTAATGTTAAGAGTGTTCCTTACTATACAGCTACAACATGATTTAAAGTTTACATGAAGGTTTCACAAATCAGATGTAGAACATGCCTTATGTGTGGCACCAGTGGATAAGTGGTCCACCAGTTATGAATGAGTTTTACATTTCTCTCAGGAAACTGACCCACCTACTACTTAAATTAAGAGTAAAATCCCAGTCCTAATGACAGAATTGATTTCTTGCTGTTAGTACCAACAGAAATTTTGCTATGTGCTTGAGCACATTTAGCATTTTGTAATCTTAATGAAAAAAACTGCTAAAGGAGTATTCCACAGCGTGAATAGCAAGAACTAGGAAGTGATTTTTTTTTTTTATTATTAATCTATAAAAATAAATTCATATGAATCAGCATATCAGATATCTGATTAATGCCTGATACAGGGCTTTTTTTTATCAGACTAAATCTGAAGGTATATGACTTCAACAAATACTTGCAGATGAGGTAGGCGTAGTGCACTGCAATTGTCAGGGTTTTGGGTACAAGTACCATTCACAAAACCTTTAAGAGTGGAAAAGTATTTGTGATAAATTCCCCACTGTAGAGCTTTTAAGTAATGAAAAGCTTATTTATTCTGTTATAATTGCCCTTTATATTATAAGAAGGTATTTGAAAATTGGCAATAATGTGAACCTACTGTCAGAAGATAAGCATGCATGTTGCATAAATGAAGTTTCATAAATCCCCAGAATCCCAGTCATCTTGTTTTATTGAAGATACTTGATTATTTTGGTTGAAGCAGTAGGTTCATAAGGTGTAGTTCATGCTGAACAACAATCGAGGAACATTGTAGTTTAAATGTAACTGAAATTCATTATTGGACCCCTTTGGATACAACACATTGATTATTATTATTTTTGTCAATGTCTCACTGCTTGAGACTCTCTTCTTTTAAGAAAACAAAAATTCATATTTTATGTCTAAAAATTCTTTTGACCCTGTATTTAAGTGACCTACTGTTACAATTTTACTGAAAATTGAAATGTACCATGATGCATCAGTTGCTCTTGATTCCGTGTACACAGAGGGCACTGTTAGAACCTCCATACAACATTAAGAATTGGATTCATAATTTTCTTTTCCACTCAGATAAGTATTTTTAAAAAAATAAACTTACCACTTTAAGCAGTATGGAAAATGCAATTTTAGTTCACTGGAAAGAAATGAAAATTTCCTAGAATTGTTTATCACCACTAATAGGCTGCAGGTGGAAAGGACTGGAGCTCTTCAGTATCCTTGCAGTTCCAATGCTAGTCCTCTTCAGGTCAGGATGCTTTGTTGTAAATCTGTATCGTGAACAAGAGATGGACTCTTCAATAGTTTTTGGGGTTTATTTCTAATTGTAGGAATTTCTCTTGTGAGGAAAGACTATTTGTTTCCTTCTGAACTACTAGAAGTAGCTATTTCAGTATTTTGACTATAGCTCTAGTTGATTGACAAGATCATATAGTGAAAAAAAAAAATTGTTGTCGTTAACAGGGATAATTTGTCATGGGAAATTTCTCTGGGAATATTTTTTTCTCTTTACTGTACACACAATTTTCAAGGTTTATCTGTGCAAGATTTCCAACTCAATTTTGAAAACCCAAGAGGCCTAAATAATTCAGATAATCTGCATATAAACAAGCTGACTTTGTGGCACTTACCTGTGTTGCCAAGTCTATTGAGGCTTTGTCATCAAATTGTCATTTACCAAAGAGTTACAAGATTTGCTAATAATATATAATTCATCACTCCACTGTGCTGAATGGTGCTTTAAGAGCTCAATTCTCTTTTCACAAAGTTGCACTGATTTTAAATGCCAGCAATTTCAGTAGATTTGGTTCTAAACTGAATGTCTCTTAGTGAAGAATCAGGCCCTTAATATTTCATGTATATATAATATATCAGTACTGTGAGTCACAGCAACAAACTCCTAGGCATAACAGGTCATATATAAAGGTTCATTTTTCTGTACTGCTCATGGGAGGACCTGTCAACTACTCTTAGTTTTAAGGCCTCTTTGCACTATGGGAACTCTGCTAAGTGGTCAGAGCCTACTGGTAGGTTCAAGAGAAGATTTACATTGCTTTTGGTAATTTGAAAATAAAGGCCCAAGACTGACACAGCTCGAAGCACACTACCACACTCCTTCCCTTTTTTTTTTTTTTTTTCCCTCCCCCTCTTTAGAAACAAACCATCCCACTTGGGCAGTCAGAACCAGATTTTAGAACTGTGGGACTAATTTTTAGTACAATTACTTCCCTTATGTGTGCCAGCTGGGTAAGTAAACATTGAAATGCCAGTGTATAACTTGTCACTATCTCTGTAATCACAGTAACTGCACATCTAGAATTTCTGAAAGTATGTCTAACAAGAGGAAGATCTGACCATTTTTACATTAAAACAATTTTACATTAAAAGTCACACACACACACAAGTTTATTATATGCTATAATATCTGTTTGAGCCAATGCTCAGTTTCTTACCTCCCTAAAATTCTGAAGGGTGATGGTTTGAATAGTTTAAAATAAAACTTTTGACAGGACAAACTAGTGAAATAAAATTCCGTCCTTTAATAGCTTTACAGAAAATATGTTCTTTTGTATGGCAGAATTATTCACAATATAATGGTGGTATTTTTAAAAAACTGCTTTAATTGCAACCCTGGTTATCCTCATCCACACTGGTTAGTTTTGGTGAGCAGCTTCCAGACAGTGCTCTTGATTAAAGTCTTCACTAGCACAAAATGCCAGTCAGGGTTGTTCTAGTGTCTAGTCCAGCAACTAAGAGGCCAAGCCCTCTATTCAGGGAGAGAAATGGGTAATGCCAAGCCTTTCAAAGATAGGAATCCTTAGGGAATTGGATTCACTGGCTTTAAGAATCTTCAGCAATATTGAGTATCTGAGAAAATGGTCCCTTGTATCCTGAGGTTTGGGGTTAGCAGTGTTAAGAAATACTCAAGGTCCACTAATAAAGATTTCTAAAAAACTTTCACTTTTCCTGAATCAAACTCAGGTTTGTTATTTGGTGATACCAGACTACTACTCTGGCCCAGACCTGTGGCTCTTCTTACATACAGCTTTTCCTCATATGGCAAAGGGTATATTTGGTTAAGGGAGATAACTAAAAAGAAGCAGATAGATGCAGAGCTACACACCTCTACATATAGTTTATTCAAGAATGTGTGTCAATTCTCTTATCACTCCCCTCAAGTGTCTCAGCATGGTACATTAAACAATGTGCATTAGTCCATTCCTTTCTGTCAAGGTTTCTTTCAGAGGAAAAAAAAATAAAGACTTTGAGTCAAGGGAAGGCATATGCTATCCAGATACCTAGCTTCTCTAATTCCTCTGTAGCTTTTAATGTAATGCTGTCTCATTCCTAAGTGTTCCATTAGCAGATGGCTTTACCCTTTCCCTCCCATGCTTTGCATGTATTTCCTTCCCTGGAATAGTTAGCAGATGAAATGAGTCTGAACTCCAGCTCCTGCTGAAGTGGTCAGGTCTAACTAACCCTCAGTAATTCTGGTAAACTTTCTGGTTTCAGTCTATCCATTGCCATAGGCAGTATCATAGTCTGGAATTGTTTTTGGGCCACTGTACTAGTAGTTCCAAAATTTTCAGCTTTATTAATGATTTTTTTTTTTTTTTCATAATATAGCATTCATCCTAATCTTCAAAGATAGTCCGTGGCAAAAAAAAATTGCGTTTCTTCCCCACAGATATCTCTACAGGGCTAAATCTTACCTTTACAGAGGACCGTGTAGACTAATTGACCTCAGAAACAGAAGGTCATCACCATTTCTCCCCCTACAGTTCCATGTACTTGGAACATTTTACTGACCTTGCCTTCTCTAAGTTGGAAATATCAAAATATTACCTTAAAAAAGGCAACAAAGAAAGCAAAACAAAGAAAACTTCTATTTAAACAAACAGCACTGTGCACACCTCTCTCCCTTGAGAAGGGATAAGACAATAAACAATTGATCAACAAATATTAATCACTTTGCTAAATGTGCTAATGGATGATACAACAGGAATTTAAACAATTCGAAAATCTATATGGAACAGAATAATTTTGGGAAATGGCACTAGAGGAATCTCTTCTAGTCTGGCACAAGTATCCTATGTAGGCAAAATGACAACAGATTACAGTGTTGAAGGAGAATTTAAGAGAAAACAGTTCATATTTTCTTCTCTAACTAAATGCTGAAAGTGCTGCGGTTTCTTGTTGTAGAAAATACATGGGGTATCTAGATCATTTTACAGTAGTTCCTGAAAAACACTTTATATTTTTTTTTTTTAATTAGATCAGTTATTTTTGAGCATCTTACTAAACCCATTGTTCTGTCAAGCCACTGCTTTTTCAAGGACAGAAAAATAATTTTAAAGTCAGTGCATTCCTATATTACAAATTTAGTTTTGAAGTGTATCAGGAGACAAACACAACAAAAAATATACTGAAATATTTTAAATAAAGGTCAGAATTTCAAAAGTAATTTTTAGTATCAGATCCTTATTTATACACCTGAATAGAAGCAAATCTTTTCTGACAACCTGCTCTAATTATGGATGCGGTGCGATTGAAGACCTTCTCTTGTGGAACTCATTTGAAAAGGTGTTGATTGCCTGTGTGACCAGAAGTACCAGTGCTCCATCAGAAGCAGACTTTAACACAGCTCTAGAGTTATGTTACACTGTCAAGGAAGACACTGAAACGTGACCATTAGTTATATGCTATGATGTAAAATAAATGATGGCCTTGTACATCAAATGAAGTTGCAAAGTGGGACACTAGAATTATAAGTATGGTTGTTGACTCGCCCATCTCTACTGTTGCTCTGTGATCCTTGACTGAAATTGATTCATGGTCATAATGAATCAATTTCAATTAATGCCTACTGATGACAGCCTACAAATCTTTTGTCTCCCTCCCCTCCCAGCAACTGTGAAAATTACACCTGTGTTCCCATCACTTAACCCTGCTATTCTTTGACTCCTAAATGTCGTAGTATAACCTTGAAAAACTTAATCTCTCATAAGTGAGAAATCTTCATTTACAAACTTCATCTTGTAAAAACTGTAGTTGTGCAACTTCAGAGTCTATTTGTTACAAATAGGTTTAATGTACCCATCCAAAATCAATTCTGTCACAGAAAAATATTCTAATTTCATTTTACCACTATGACTGAATTTATTGCTTTTCTAGATAACATCACTCACACATAGCATGTACTTAAATTGAAGAATAATATCTCTTGAAATAATTGTTAAAATATTTATGGTAAAATACAAATGGACAGTTTGTAGCCAAAGGATATTTTAAAGCTCATTCTGCATCTTGATCCACCCCAGCCTTTTATGACTGAGGTGATAAGGCAAAAATGACAGTCATATATCTGTATACCTGTCTGTATTTATCTATTAGTTATGTTCATTTTTCTTCTACCACAGTATGTTTTTCTACAACAGTATAGATAAATTCCAGTGTTTTGTCATCTTCAAACAATAATACATAACCAAATTTCAAATATCAAAGCCATAGAATTTCTTAATGATGACCAAGCATTAGAATAGGTGTGAAGATTGTTCTTCAATAACAGGTTAGTGGGTTTACAATCCAAATTTTTCTACTCTCAGCAGTAGCCTTTTTTCTCTGCCTTAAAAGTGATTCTTTAAACTAAACAACAGAGTTTGAGTGTGCCTAAGAAAACAGGTTATCCTGAAGGATAACGTCTTTCCCCAATGGAGAGAATCAAAGGCAGGTACAAAAACCTACCTAATTTGTCTGCTTTCCAGTCTTTTGTGTGTGCTTTCTGTTTCTACACAGAAAGCACATGACAGGACTTGACATTCGTATAAAGAGGAATGAATGCGTCTGCAGTTGTGCTGAGAGACCATCTATTACTATTTCTGACTTTTCTTAGAAAGCTAAGGGAGAGAGGCATTTTCACAGTTGTCCTCCCTGCATTAGCTTAGGTAAAGTAACCTAAAGACAGTCACAGCCAACCCAAGTGGCACTTCAGCAGTGCCTCGTCAGCTTTCAGGGATTTGCTAGAGATTTGCAAAGTTCGCAGTCTGGATCCAAAATGGCTTTGGTCCTAGAATACAGGATTAATTCATATAGATCCAGTGGCATTAGGGACTGCTAGGGGCAATGAGAAGGGCCACCTAAGTCACTTATCCTTAGCAGAATCTCTCTGTGTTGCTTTGGAGACTGATTGTGAGTTTACACAATAATTGCTACACTCATTTGTACTCCCTGTCCTGATTATCAAAC
The DNA here is from genome assembly GCA_027560015.1 of Chloroceryle amazona. Taxonomy (NCBI): domain Eukaryota; kingdom Metazoa; phylum Chordata; class Aves; order Coraciiformes; family Cerylidae; genus Chloroceryle; species Chloroceryle amazona. The sequence continues at coordinate 11,298 of JANHFX010005767.1, read as the reverse complement.
GATAGAAAGGCGGGGTGAACTTGTTAAGTCTGTGTTCCTTCCACAAAGCTTATTTTTCCTCTTTGTAAAGCCTCAGATATATCCCTGAGCAGACAGTTCCTGGAAGCCTGTCTTGCCTAGCCTGTATTGTAAATGCAGGTGGAAGCCAGGAATCATTGAGACTGATAAAGCTTCAAAAGTTGTACTACTCGTGACAAATATTAGTATTGTGCAGTCTGGACAAAGACAAGCTTTTGCAAACTATGTAAGAAAGGTTCAAGAATTTATGACTGTGACTGTAAACATCCTTCTATAGAGTTTCCCTCTTAATTGCTAGGATGTGGTAAATGACCTTGTTGACACTTCCAGTCTCTTTCAATACAAGTTAGAACATGTTAGCCTAAACTGAAAGCATCTCTTTAACACAATCTGTAAGAATGCGTATCTCTGTGCCCTCTCTTGCTGTTCATGAAGCTTCAGCTGTAAATATTACTGATACTGACACATATATTCTGTAGCTAGTTTGTAGGCATCTCCATCCCTCAGTCCCCTTTTGGCTTACTGCATTCGAATTCCTTCCATAACTGATCCTACCATCTCATTTATGTGTTTAAGGAGGGATATTGATGGTCAGGCATATCTTTGCTTTATTTATCAGTGCAATAGCAAAAAATACCTAACTCTTCTTCTCAGATTCTCTCAAAGAACTAATGAGCATGGCTAATGCTCACTCTACTAATGAACTAGCTCACTCTGCTAATGAACTAAGCTAGGCAAAATAAGCTATTCTTATGGTGTGATGCACTTAAGAATAGAGATCAGAAATATTTGGATATCCTTGACATGGTGTTATTGAATCACTGACAACAGTAGAGGGTTTATATCTTGTTCAGTGTAGAGTCATAGAATCATAAAATCAGGTAGCCTGTAAAAGTTCCTTAAGATCATTGAGTCCAACTGTAAATCTAACACTGCCAAGTGCACCACTAAGGTATGTCCCTAAGCACCATGTCTACAATGGTAGACTCATAATAGAAAAGAGAACAGGTGAGAAAAGGCCACATTATTAGACTGTTCCCCACACTGCTACACTGATCACATTCCCTCACCAACACCTTTATAAAGACTCCTGGGATGGGACAGTGTCCCCTCTACCACAGAAATTCTGCCTCTCTAGATAGAGTGCAACTGTTTAAGAAAATGCCACAACAAATAGATTTTGCATGAGGCAGATAAGATTGTGCCCTCCAGAGTCCTGCAAGTTAATCATCAAGCAGCTCATCACCTAATACAAAGAGAAAGGAAATACAAAAGATGCTTTTTAAACAACAAATAGTTCATTTTCCTGCTTTCTTAAGGGGGCAGGAGAGGTCTAGGAATCCCATCATAGCTCTTTTTATTTCCACCTGAGGACCTCATGATTTGAAATAGGATGGTTCATGCTTTCCAGGCAGTCTATAAAAAAAAAAATCACAGGATACCCCTTTCAGTTTTCCCTTGGGAGCATACAGTCTCCAAGTGCTCAAGAGCTCTGAGTGTCAGCTTGAGGTATGAACCTGAATCTCCTGTGAAGTAGTTTATTCGGGTGCCCCTGTATTTCTCTTTCACTTCTCTACTTCTTGGCCTCTCTTATGAATAGGATAAGTATCTGTAGCCCTTTATTCCTGCATGAATTAATGAACTAGCTACACAAGGCAAGTATAGTGGCTCCTGTAGCACTTTGTAAGACAAAGGATAGTAAACATCAGAGTAGATGTTGCTAGTCTTCTCCGTATTATTCAGTTCCAATCTACTTTCCATCATTGAAGAAAAATACAAATGCAGAATCTGGCAGTTAAGACAGAGAAACAAAGGAGTACCACAAGTGAATCAGGGGATATTTACACATCTGTCACTTTTTGTGTAACAACTGACATTGTTTTCTAAAATGTGCACATACCTGGTGAGTGTGACTGCTGGCTGCCTGGGTCTCAAGCACAAGTTTTTCTCATATGCCATGTATAGAAGTCATATGTAAATTTGCCAAGGGAGTTATACAACAGTTTATTGATTAGGAAGGAGATTAAATAGTCACAAAGAGATTTCACAGCAATCTGGACTAAAAAAAATTTCTTAGTGTTTTCTGAATGTAGTTCAGTTCCAGGCAATACATATTTTTGTCATTTTTTGGGGAGCCTTCACTATCTGACCCACAATATTTTGGATACTGCTTCAGGCAGTTTAGGCTGATGGGTTACATTCTGCACTTATTTGGGGTTGGGGAGGGAGAAAGTAAAAGGAGACTGGTAACAGAGAATACCTGAGATGATCAGGTTTTAAACTTCTGTCTCTCTCTAGGTTTTCCTCCGACAGTAGATCTTGCCTTATTTTTCAGTATCTAAAGTATTTTTCTAAAATATCAGATGAGATGTCCTCTACCTAAGGAACTATCAATATTAAATAGATCCTCAACTGATGTAGTTGCTTTGTCTTCAAGCCAAAGAGCTCTGCAGGGTTGAGCTATGTGTGACTAGCTAATTGCTATAGTATAATATAGACCATATTTCTACCTGCAGTGTTATGACTATAGATTGAAAATTTTGTGCCACTAGGCTTAATTTTGATTGTAACGAGGTATATAAGCAAACTAGTACTTTGAAAATTAGGTCACTTAGATAAATGCCATAATGGATTTAGATGAGTACAGTAGGCTTAATAGTTAATAAAATTACTGAAGGGTAAATTGAGCCACTTGGAATATCTGTGCAAACTATTCCTCCTGAGATGCATGCCTGAAATAGAACTAAGTGTCTACACAAACCAAAAGCCCAATAAAATCTCTGTCATATTTCTGCATGACTCCTCCCAAAGTTTACATGTTTCAAAAGAGGAATTAAAATCACTGTGGTGCACAAAGCTTTCCTCAGCAGCATTGCTGATTCCACATAAAATTATTTATTTATGTATGCATGGTTTCCTCACTATACCTCCCATAGAACATTCAAGTTATCAATTCTGGAAATCAATAAAACACATCTGGTAAGTAAAATGTGCATGGTATCATGCTGTGATAGCTTTTGTAATACTTCCTGCATTCATTATTAATGGTTCATCATGGGATTAATAATTTAAAGTTATATCTGATTATTTTAACAGTCACCAGTCTGTTATGGTTCTTTTTATTATGATGATCTTATTTGGGTTTAACTTCATGTTCTGGGAACAGTATTCTTCATATATTTTCAAAACTTCGGGGACTAATCAAAATGCAGTAAATCTCAGGGAATTGAATATATAAATGTTACTTAATATAAAGAAAATGTAAGTTGAATGTGAATCTCATTTAATTTGTTTTTTCCTTTGAAGCCTTTTGCTTTTTCCTATATTAGTGATTCACTTCTCTAATATATCTTTAGAGATCTAAGGAAGCAAAAATCCATTTTTTTGTATTCTTGTGTGTGCTTTGCTTTTAGAAACTGGTTGGAAAAACTACCTCATTTCTTGCCTATCCCAGAGTAGTTAGGATTACGTATTTTCACCACTGTGCCTCAGATTAGACATTTTTCTACTGCTATATACAAACAAAAGCCGCTTTTAGAAAATTTCAGAAGTGGGAGAGGCTCTTGTAATCCTTCAGTTTTGACTCCTGCATAGCACATAGCACAGCCCATAGTGGAATTAATTGTTAAATCTTCGAGTCCATTAGCTGCTGTGTAGTTAGAGCTTTTCTCTCTGATAATATTTTAATTATTTTTGTTGTCCTTCTCTGAAGTGTGTCCAATTATTCTCTTTATTTCTGCTGATACCAGAAATACAGTATTCTAGGGTGGCTTACTGAGTTTCCAGGAGTGAGGAAATATGACCTGTTTCTTCCAATTTCTTGTTGCTTATGTCTATGGATCATGTAAATCTGCTTGGTGCTCATTTTTTTCACTACACCATCGGGATTTCCATGTTCTTATCAGAATTATTGTTTCCTAGAAGACATATGTTTCCTCTCTTGTAAGCATGGCCTACATTCTTTGTCACAGACCTGCAAGTTTTCATTTGAAATACTTCATCTGCATTTTTACCAAAAGATCTGATAACTTGGTTCTGGGGCCTGTTTTCTACACTGTTTTCATTCTACTAGTCTGTGTATCAGTAATTTTCTCTCCATATGCACAGGTTACCTTAATGGATACTATATAAAATTGAGTATATAAGATAGGTAGTTAATAAGCTACATGTTGTCATTTTGAGTTTTCCAGTGCATGTCCAGATACTGTAAGATATTAGATGTTGCCTACTATTTGATTTTGACAAAAAATCAGGGAACAAAATGAACAGAGCTGATAATATACCTGTTATTACTCACTCTTCAGTATTCAGAAGCAGCCTCAAAGTAAGATACCTTTCATACTAGCTTTAAGGAATTGCCAGACTTAGTAAAAAGCCTCTTAGTCATCATCTCTCAGGATGGTTTTCATTGAGTTATGGGCCATCAAATGGAAGTAGATACAATAACGTAACCAGCTTGCTCAAGCTGGATTTATCATGTACAAGAGATTTTTCCTATCAAACTGTGTTGTTTTATGTATTTTGACAGACAATACTGAGCTAATTTAAATACAAACTCTTAGTAAATTAATACAAATTGTCGCCTTGCATTCTTGCTATTTGAATTTTAAGTTTAAAGAAAACTTTATTATCTTACCATTGAATCTGTCAAGTTAGCACATACATGCATTTGCAAGGATAAATGTGTAAGCTACAGTCTTCTGGTAAGAGATTGTTTTGACCTTTTCATCTTTTCAAGGGCATCAGTTTAACACCTGTGTTTTCATGCATAAGGATTTCTTTAGGTCCTACACTAAATTTAGCAATGTGCCTTGTATAAGTTTGATAAAAGTCATCTTTCTTCTGTCCAGTTAGGATGTTTGCAATTATGGGCCTCGTTTAATGTCATAGCATATATTGTATAGGATACAACGTATTTCAGGAATACTGAAATGTGTGAGAATCTAATTTTTAAAGGCTTGGGGCTACAAGCCTGAGGAATTTTCACTGACATTAATGGAATCACACATGTGGAAACCATTCATTAACTTATAAAACTCATATTCCTTCCTCAATGCTATCAGTAATTTTTAAGAAATACCTCTAATTTCTATTAAACCTGGCCACTATATACTAAATATAGTCCCTTTGCACAATGCAATAATGGTCAGAGAAATAAAAGTCCTTCTGAAAACAGCATGCTAATAAATCTTCTAAAGATTGAAAATCTTCCAGATACGTAACTTAGAGTGCTATAAAATGGCTGGTTGAAAGCTTCCTTTGAAAGTGTTTTGACAGTTTTGGGGTTAGTTTACATTTCTGGAGAATTGAAATTAGTCACAAAAAATGGTTGTTTCTTCAGAATATGTCAATACCTAATAAAAAAGGGAAACCATGTATTTAATTCAAAAAACATAATGTGAAATGAATTGATGCAGCACTAAAAATCTCATGGAAATATTATGTAGGTGCCTGATATTCTCATTGTTTTACATGAGCTAGACTGTACTGTCTAAATTGTCAAGGTGATCTGGAGAAGGCAGTAGGTCTAACAATGCAAGCAATGTTCTTTGAACTTTGATTTTTTTTTTTAAAAAAGGAGATTGTTTGAATTGATATTGATGCTAATACTTTAAAATGGAGAGCCACAGTTTTCTATGAGATAAAAACCCAGACGTATTTATGAACAACTGTGAGCTCCCCGTACCCTGGCCCACTAAATCAGCTATAGTTCAGATTCTGGTTCTGAGTGTTTGCCATCTAAAATTGCTGCCAGATGAGTGCAGAGGGAAACTATAATCCTCAGAGTGAGCAGAAAATCAACATTTGCAGAAGGGACCCAACTTACAAACACAGAAGAATGTGAGAGGTTTAACAGTTCACTTTTTTAAAGAGTTATTTTCATTTGTTTTGTAAGAAACATGAAAGTCATAGCTTGGGAAGGTCATTTGATATAACTCAAGAAGTATTGTGCATGTGATTTATACAAACATTTCAATTAAGAATAGTGACAGTCCTAAGTGTTATATTTGTTTCATATATATGTCATGTATGTTCTCTCAAACTGACATCAGATCTCAGCCTTGGGGTAAATCAAGGCCTGACTATGGCTAAGAGCTGATATAAAATGGAGCAGCCCCAAGGTCTATTTCTTTACTTGAGCACTGCCAAAGGTCCTGTACTCCCAAGGAGTCATTTACGCCCCAGGCTGCATCTTTTTCTGGATGCTGGAGTCAAAGTGGCTGGAGAGGATCTGAAGTCTGGCCTATTAATATCTATATTTTTATCTGTCCACCACACTGTTAGGTATATCAGTTTTTATTATTCAACATTTTTTTGCCTTTGACATACTGCATTCTGAAAGCATATTTATAGAAATCTTATTAAACAACTGAATCTTTCATTGCTGAAAGTATTTTATAATGCTGTTTCCCTCTAACAATATCATAGTGGAGTGTTGGAACAGACAGCTTTATAATAAGATAGAATGTAATTGATAATGCAGACTTACTTGATAGTGAAAAATGAGATTGTCACCAGCCTCATGGAAAAATCATTTTGGTAGAACAACCTTGCAACTGAAAGAAAAGAAATAACCCAAACCAGACAACTGGTGTCTCTTAAAATTACTTCACACACTGCTTTCTCATTCCATGCTGGTTTAACACTTCTTTCTTGGTTAGACTATCTTTGATATAATTTGTCATTATCAAATCATTGGACACACTGATGTTTCTCTGAAAGACCAATAGACTAAAATAATCAATGAAACAGACACTTCTTGGGGTAGAATTCAGCCACTCCTGTTTTATTCAAAACAATTTATTCAAAATACTTTATTCCAAATGCTCCTATTCTTCTTCTTTTTTTTTTTTTTTTGGTGTGCATCTCTGATCATGTGCACTCTGAAGGGTTTTGAATAAATATTATAATCTATTGTCATTAATTAATAAAGAATCAGTTAAATGAGGAAAAATATTATAACCATCTATATACACATGAAGTTTGGCAAAGAAAATAGAGGAGAAACATCACCTACAGTAGTATATAAAGGTTTTATATTCTGAGTAATATATAAGAAAAAGAAAATGAAGAAATAAAAAAGAAGAAAAAAAAAAAAAAAGACAGGTACTTTGTATCAATGCGTTAGCTTTTATCTGCTGATATCATACCTTTTCCTGGTCACTGCTATACAAGCCAATTTGTGTACTTGATGTTGAAAGATTGTAGAACAACATTTTAAAAATATGATTATTTCCAAGAAAATTTTGGAATACTTTCGCTCTTCAACAGTCTGTATTAAAATTCTATATTGGGTTCCTCCTCTAAGGCTTTTTAAAGCCAATCAGATTAAGACAAATTAGGCTACAAGGAGTTATGAACATGGAAGAACATGTTCATGTTTTTTTAAGACTATAAAATGTTTCTCTCTTCCCAAGCTTCCTTATGGCAGAATATAAAATGAAAATTAACAACAAACCATTCATTTGGAATGAGTGGTCTTGTAAAGGCATAATGGTTATAAATGATACTATAGCACAGGGACATTTTTATTCATTTGCTGTAGTTATAAAAAAATTCAATTTACCTGACAGTCATTTTAAAAAAAATACCTTCTGTTGCACTGATGGATTGTAGAATTTTTCACAGATTTAATCACCTCAGATGAAAACTCTGAATTACCTTCCCATTCATGAAATGAATAGTTTATCCCATCCAACAAATCTGTGATGTTTTGCTACTCAATCTTTGTAGCATCAAAGACTGGAACTTCTTAATTATTATTTTTAGTCCTTTCCTCCAACTATTTATATTAGAAGCAGTTTTTCTTTACTGCACACACTCCTCAAATCCTCTGAGTCTTGATGCAGTTGATAATAAAAAAAAGGTTAATACCAAAGAAAAAGAAGGCAATATAACCAGAAAAGGTACGAAAGATGTGCCTCTACAAAAGATGAATAGACAACACTTGAGATTGTTGGGGAGCATGATCTCTGCTGTCTTCATGAGTTATAATATATGTGCATACTGTATGACTACGATCCATATATCCCTGCTCTTGCATAATACTTTTCTTCTTAAAATCATAGAACAGTTTGTGTTGGAAGGGACCTTTAAAGGTCATTTAGTCCAACACCTCTGCAATAATCAGGGACATCTTCAACTAGATCAGCCCTGGCAGCCTAACCTTGAATGTTTCCAGGGATGAGACATCTACTATCTCTCTGGGCAACATCTTCCAGTGTTTTATCATATCTCACCTGGCATTCGGTGTACATGATGTGGGAATTTTAATTGATCTATACATTTTCACTAGTTGGGCAGCCTATTTCATATGGTCAATCGTGGAACATTAGAAAATCAGGCTTTCACTTAGCTGCTGCTCTTTACCTTGAAACTCTTTACAGAAAATAAAATGTTAAATCCCAGTTTCACAAAATAGCATGCTCAGTCATGTTCAAGAGCAGTAACACTTAATGGCTTTTCCATACTGTGCAGAATGCCAGATTAGGATTCAGTGCTCCTGATACTAAAAGAGCAATGCAAGGACATCCAAAACCAGTTCTGCTCAAGTCAGGGTATGTTTGGTGGGGCTTATTAGCTCAGGCTTTGCACTCACTCTCATAGCCCATGATCACTCAGCAGGGAGCCTTTCAAATATTTCTGCACTACTCTACCTAGTACATCTTGGTTTGAGAGAAATTCATCAGGTCATGCTCATCATAACCTGAACACAGGTAGATTGCTTTAAGTTTTGGAATATTCCTGTGCATGTCTGTGGTGTTGCCTACAGAACTGCACTTGAAAGTGAGAATACTTGGGAGTATAATACAAAGAAACATTTGAGAGGCATGTCAAATGTAGAAGCAGAAGAGGATAAGAATTTTTGAATCATCTGAGTTTCTCAGTCTCTGGTTATCATGGCTAATGGAGAGATCACTATAGCTACTTAGTCTTTCTAATACCAAAGGCTGGGAGAGATTTTTAGTTTTGGCTCTTCTCACCAAGCCTTTAAATAGAAAGCATCATTCATTTATAAGCTGTACAGACTCCTCAAATGCCCAGTGTTAAGTGAACAATCCAGACCATTAAATATCCTTAGCAGGTCTAAGTCCTCTTAACCTTCTTACCAGTTGTTAAGGCATTTATTTTCTTCACTCCTCTCACCTATTTTTTTTTAATTTTGTATTTTAAGTGTTTAATTATTTCTGGTAGAATTACCACTTCTGCCACAAGCTTTCACTTCCTGACTACTGTACTCATATCTGATGGATACAGCCTGAATGTATTCCTTGCTTATATATATTTTTTTTTTTCTTAAATTGGAAGGTTTTAAGTATTCTTTTTAAAATTACTTTGGTTTATTTTAACATTAGAATAAATACATGTTTTTTTCCAATGAGGTTTTTCTGACAAGATCTAAGCAGTTTATACTTCCCCTGCAATATATATATGTTTCAGGTAGATTAAACCTTGACAAAAAGTTAAATTATATTCTCTATGCTCAACTTTCTTTGGGGAACCAAAGCTCACCAAAATGTAGAAGTCTAATTACTTATGTAGAATGCCAATATTTTTTAAATTAAGAACACTTGTGATTTAACTCTAATATACCATGAATGTGTTTGCAATTGACTATGACAAGAAGATTATGATTCAGACAAAATAGACATCTCTTATAGCACTGAAGCATAGTGAAGTAGTAAACAAGTTTCTATTACTGTTTACCCTGCTAAAAGCTCACAGCTTCTGGACAAATACTCTTTAGAGACTTTCTGAGACAAAAATTGCATGAGGATCATCATATCAACAGTTCTGTTCAAACATGTTATTATATGCCACTTGCATATCTACACTTAGAACCCATTTAAGTGTTACATGGGACAGCATGGATTTTGCATTGTAAAGAAGGGTGGTTCTTTGAAACCTTGTGCCTTATCAGTTTTTGCTATAAGGACTATTAATTAGTACTTCTTATGTACCTTCTTTTCTGCAATTCATTATCTTTTCCAAGGTTGTGAATCCTGGTTTGCTCAGCCTCCATCAGTAGGGATCTGTTCAGTAACTCTGAGAACAGTACTGATCTTTCCTAGATCTGTTTTATCCTGTTTTGAGGTATGAAAATTATATGTTCTAAAGAAGATATGAATGCACCACATGTAAATGGTGTAATGCAGTTCACTGCCAAGGTACTAGTTCATATACTAATTATTCCCAGCAGCCTGTATGCCTTTTTAGTGGCTATTGTATGCAGAGTTGCTGTTTAGTATATCTGTCTTAGACTCTAGCCTTTATCTCAAGTTGTAAAAGAGATTTAGACCATTCTAAAATTGGTGTACGTCATCAAGTGTCTTCCTTGAACACATGCATATCTTATATAGGTGTATATTTACTTATTCCTTGAGAACGTGAACCTTCTCCAAAATGTGAACTTTCTTTTGGTTTGTGATTTTTATTAAGGTGAGATCTGGTACCATAGTTTTGAATCTAGGTACAGAAAATTCTCAAAGTTCTATTGCCTCTTTTCCTTGTGTAACCCATGTTCCTGATCATATCACTGCTCTCCCATGGACTGTAGTCTGGTTGATGGTAAAGGATGTCACGGTTAATGGTCGGGGCAGCCACTTAGACCAATAACAGATGGTCTCTGTTAACCTCCCTCCTTTCCCACAGGGCAAGAGAGAGGGAATAAGGGAGACTTAGTGATTAGAAAAGGAAACTAGAACAGCTTTAATGAAAATAACAATAATAAATAGAATATGTACAAATATATACAAAACCAGTATCGAACCCAACCCCCCTGATGGTAATTACACCACCATCACCACTGGATTCAGGAACACACCGATTTGGATCGAAGGCAGAACAGACAGAGTCCTCCTTGGATGCTTTGAGGAAGGAACCGAAAGAGAACCTGAGCCAAGCCAAGCAGAGCTGGCAAAGCAGACCAAGAGGGGAGAAGAGTCCAGGAGCCCCCAGAGGGAGGGCAAGTGAGCAAACAAGCAAGCAAGCTAGCAAGCAAATGCAAACTAGTAAGCCAGCCAACAAGCAAGAAAAACCTAAACCCTCCAGATCCCTCTGCTTTATACCGAATATGATGTATATGGGCTGTAATACCCCGTTGGCCAGTTTGGGGTCACCTGCCCTGTCTGGTCCTCCCTGCATGTGCAGCCTTTTACTTTCCTGCACCCCCAATGTGGTACACAAGATCCAGCAGTGGCCTTGGTCTGCATACCAATCCTTGGTAGTAACTCTAACCATGGGGTGTTACCACTGCTAGAAGCAGGCACTGCCTGTGAA
>JANHFX010005766.1:96502-123852 GCA_027560015.1 Chloroceryle amazona | reverse complement strand
ACATTTAAGTAAAAATGAGATATAATTCTGAATTTGTTTGTTTTCCCCAAAACCACATGAAAGAAAAAAACAAAAAACCCCCCCCCCCCCCACCCCCCCCCCCCCCAAAAAAAAAAAGGCATCCAGCATCTCTCTTCTTTATGGATAGACAGGTGAAATATATTTGTCAGCGCTAAGCATGAGAGGTGCAGTGCTGTAACTTAAGCACCAGACTGAGATGATAGGTTGTGGATACTTGTTCTTTCTTTCTTTGCAATAAAATAATTTGTTTTCAAAACATTCCACTCCAACATAACCAGCCTTTGAATGTGTTGAAGTAGCTTGAATGCCTTTGTTAACATGACTATTTTTAAAACTTGCAAACTTGAGAGACTACTGGCTTTTTAGGGCGAATGGTTGTCAGACAGTGGAAAAAAATCAGCATGTTGTTTTTCATAAAGTTTTCTGAACCACCTCAGTAATGTGCTTTCAGCATTAACTTTTTTTTTTTTTACACTGGAGAAGGAAATAGGAATCATGGACTAAGCATGAGTCAGCCTATAAAACTGCAAAAAGAGCTTTGCAGCTTGAAAACAAAATACTTCAGTATATATTTTTATGTATGTCTTGATTAAAAAAAATACACACTTTCCATTTTCAGAGTTCTGTGAAATTGGCATGTGTTTAATTCTTTCATAAAACATTGCAGGGCTAGGGAGAGTGAGTGTTGGGTAGAGTGCATATTATTATTGCCAGTGGAAACAATATCCATCAATGAAGTGTTCCACAAACAGATCTGAAATGGGTGCAAAATTAATCTTCTGACATTGTACATATAGAACATATGTTAATGGCTTCATATTACATTGGAGCTTGAGAAAACTAAGTTAGTCTTTGGCATTGTAGAAATAAAGTTTAAAAAAAAATTAGTTACACGGAGCCACAGTTTCCTTATCACTTGCATCTCATTGTTATGCTTCCATTAAAATACTCTTTGATGGTTCGGGTTTTTGGTTTGTTTGTTGGTTTGTTTTTGTTTTTTTTTTTTTGTTAAAGAATGCTAACATCTTTACTGAATGTAAAAGTGTAAAGGCATTTGGAATGTGTCAAGATGAAAGCCTCTGGGCTAGAGAAGTCTCTCAGTTTTTCCCCACTAAATCCCTTTCAAGTTTAATTGACTTAAACTGTATAAAAATTACCAATTTGGTTTTGCTGATTTTTTCTTATAGAAGTTCTGGATTTTTTCTCAAACACTAATTGATTATGAACATTCGGATTTAAGGTCAGACTTTGCTGTCATTAATCAGGAAGCAGATAAGACTTCTGTGCACTTGGAGAGCACACAGTCCAAGTGCTGTAATAATGCACCTGGGAGAAGGAGAGCACTTCTCTTAGCTTCCCTCTAGTCTTGAATCTAGTACAGGGAATCATCTGTGTTCTTTCCACTTTCTGAAGGTGGTGTATAAACTAAAGTAGAAGGCGGAAACTGATGTCCTCCTGCGTAGATGAATGTGCCACAGAAAACAGGAAAAACCCCAAACATTACCAGAGATTCTAAGATAGAATACACTCATGTGCTAGCAGATGGATGAGTGAGGTGATCAAAAGGTTTTTTCCAAGAATTTTTTTCATTGTAATAAAAATCCTTATTTAAACTTGTAAATTTAGAATTTATGTTTATAGTGAGGGACTGCAGATGTGCAAGTGACAGTAAAATCTAGTTTGCTTACAATTTTGTTTATCTGTGGGCTGCATGGAGACTGGAAAGCAGTTTGGAAAAGGGCAGGAAATCATCAAGAAGGAGGAGAAGATTACCTTTGTAAAAGGGATCATGGGGAATAGCACAGCATGGGACTAAAGTTTGTTGTTTGTTCTTGTTAGAATGTTGGAGATGTTTTCTTCTGAGGGTACTGATACAGACTCTAAACCTTAATACTGGGACTTTTTTTGCATGTGAATAGGCCCCTATGTCAACAGTTGTCAAGAGTTCTTCAAGGCAAGCATACAAGCAGTAGAACACACTGTGACTGAAGAGATGAACCTTGGAAATAAAAGCAAAACAAAGCAAAATCCCTTCTTCCTGTTGACTGTTGAGAAGTGTATTCATTCTTCCTCTAAATCCATTGAACCCCAAATGTATGTTTTCTTCTGTAGTAGGTGGGAGAAGGGCTACTGAATAAAGTTCACTGCTCTCTCAGTTGTGCCAGTATTTGTAAAGTGAATCCCTAAAATGGATTAGAAAATGAAACAAAACCAATGTCCTGGACATTTCTAGAAATCATGAATGATTAAGTTTCCAGTGGTCCTTACAAAGAAGTTGCACTGGCACAGAAAGAAATCAACTGTGGCTTGCAGGTAGTTGTGAGTTGTTAGCATTAGGAAGAGTGTCAGGAAGCAAAGAAAATGCAGTTTTAAACTATGCCCTGTTCTAAACTGTTACACTTCTTTTTCATGCTTACTGGATTCATTCTTCCCTAAACATATGATTAAGGGAGTGGAGCATCTCCCATATGATGAAAGGCTGAAGGAGTTTTGTCTCTTTAGCTTGGAGGAGACTGAGGGGAGACCTCATTCATCTTTATAAATGTGCAAAGGGTGAGTGTCAGGAGGATGGAGCCAGGCTCTTCTCTGTTAGGTCCAGTGATAGGACAAGGGGCAACAGGTGGAAGCTGGAGCATAAGAGGTTCTGCAGAAACCTAAGGAAAAATTTTTTCACTGTGAGAATGACAGAGCACTGGAACAGGATGCTTGGAAGGGTTGTGGAGTCTCCTTCTTTGAAGATATTTAAAACCTGCCTGGATGCGTTCCTGTGTGACCTGCTCTAGGTGGTCCTGCTGTGGTTGTTGGGTTGGGCTAGGTGATCTTTCGAGGTCCCTTCCAACCCTTAATGTTCTGTGATTCTGTGATTTTTATCAGAGACCTAAGACTAGCACTGTACAGATGTAGTGAGACTCTTCTATATGTATATTTGTGCCTTTAGTATTGCTACTCTTTGTTACAAGGATTAGTAAGATTTTTGGCAAACTTGTAAAACTTACTGTTTTCAGAAGTGGGACGGAGAAATTACTTGCATGGAATTTATTAAGGTTGATGCATTTGCATTTCTTGTTAAGGAAATCAATGAGCTGGAGAGACAAAGATTTCAAGAATTCCTACAAATTTAAAAGGAAGAAATTGTGAAGCAATTTTTTGTTGTTGTTATTGTTTTTGGTTGGTTTAATCACATCTGTCTATCATTGTCTGAAGTGCTATTTGATTAGATTCTTTTTCTATTATTAGTACTGTCATTTATATGCTCAGCCTTAAAATAATATATTATCCTAAGAAATTCACAATCTCAAAGGAGCTTTATATATAATTTTTGAATATAAAATTTTACAGACTGTGATCTTATGCCATTGGAGCTATTTTAAAATATCTTTTGTGTCCAAACATAAACCAAAGAATACAATAAGATTTTGATTTGTAAGTAAAAGTACATACAGCTAAGAGATACAGGTATGAATAGCAATGATAAGAAAATTACCTGATCTTCAAAAGTGTGTGTTGATTACAGAGAAAATTGGAGGGGGAGAGGGATGGAAATTATGGAAATGTCAATAAGGATCACATTTAAAGTAGATGTTCACATTAGTAACACATAACTGAAACTATTTTGGCAATTTTATCTTGAAGGACCAAGAATAACATGGAATGCATGGAATTGATTGATGCAGGAATGAACACCTGAGGAGCAAAACTCTCTTCAGCTGCAGGAATTAGTCTACTGGTTTTTCTCAACTAATAATTGATGTGTAGTTTGCTAGGGAAAACATAGAAGTAAAGGATGTTTCTTGTAACTTTTGCAGTGATGAAAAAATAAAAAATTATAAAGCTATGAAGAAAAGATAAAAAGGAATGCAGTGATTAAGGCAACCACAATAGTAAGTCAGAGATTCATATCTGATAGTGATTATCAAAAGGATTTCAATGTATTCAATTAAGGATTTCAATGTATTAAATTCAATGTATTCAAATAAGATTTTAAAGTTAGAGGGAGAAAATTGAGAACACTGAAAATGGCTACATTAATTTTTGGAAAAAAACAGTTTATGTGGATCAGTAGCTGGAAAGTTGAAAAGAGATTTAAATTGTCATGCTGTGAAAATGCTGTCCTTGACTTAGATGTCAGAAGTGGACATTTCTGGAGAAGGGTATATGTTGAAAATTCTCTGCAAAGCAATATACATGAACTTTCAGAGTTACTCCTACTTCAGGAGGGGACAGTGGGTATGGTTGGGTCAGATGCCCTTTGAAGGTCTATTTAAAGCTAAGTTATTCTGCAGTTATGGAGAGATTTCATTTATGAAAGTATAACAAGACTCTTCTACAGGGTCCTGAAAGAGAAGCTGAAAAGAATCATGACTAGTTAGGTATTTCATCTATTTTTTTAAAGAAGAAAATTAAGCATCACTGCCAATTAAGTAACAGCGCCTAGAGTCCAGAAGGTCAGCGGTGGGACCACTCTTAGAGGAGGGGAGCAGCAGAGACATTAAATCCACAAATCAAAATGTCTCTTTCCCATACAGAACTACATTTAGCTTTTGTGAAAGGTTCCTAATTTGTTTTGTCCGTTTCTAAAACCTACATGGTTCTAGTCAGTTGGTAACATTTTCCATTCTGGGCATTATGTTAAGATGTCCAAATGAATTTTCATTAGAAATGCTAATTAACAGATGTACAGAAGTGCTATATAACACTGCAGATGAGATCTTCAATGAAATTGATTCTCATTAGAATTACCCAGAGTCTCTACTAGATAATGGAAAATAAGAAGTTTCTCATAACTCGGCAGACTTGGGACCTATGTCAAGTATTAACCAGTATTCTATAGTGAGCATAACCTGGCATTATATTAAGAGGCACAATAAGGAGCTGCTTGACAAGAATGAAAGCACTGAAATAAGGTTAAAACAATATACAGGACAAAAGACCAGAAGCAATAGTAGCTCTGTGCCTGGAATGCAGATTTTGTGGTATTCTATATTTAATATTAAAATAGCATTTAGGCATATATTTGTGCTTGCAGTTACTCTGGGCAGAACTTCTAATGCAGGAAAAAGTTTGGGGCCTGTGTTCTGATCTCTTGTCATTCTTTATGGTTTTTGAGTTGGTTTAAGAGTAATATGAGTGAATTAAGCTTGTTCAGGACCAATAAGCAGAGTAGCATTTCAAAGAAACTTTTTTTTTTCTTATTTTTTCTATGAATCTGTGATCTGATTCCACATCTTACAGTGTAGGATTTGTTGAGTTGGACATGAAGGTTATATGTTAAAATTAATTAATAGTGCATCTCTGAAAAGCATCAACATTTTAAAAGTTGACCTTAATTTGCTGCAGAGTTCTTTCTAAAATCTGCAGTGTTCTGCATTATGAAAATACATTATTGTGATGATTAATTTTCCCAAGAAAGTCTGAAATTAGTATTGGGTTTTTTAAACTTGTTGCTTTGTGTCTGATTAAGGTATGCATTTATAAATTCCCTACAGACAGGATCTGTTTTTGCTGTATTTTAAAAATAGCAGATTTTTGCCACATTTAGAAAATCTTCCTTCAGACTATTGCTACATGCAGTCTAGCATTTTGATATTTACTCATATCAGTGTTTTAACCTGTTAACTGATACGACTTGTAATTCTGGAGTGCCGCCTTAGTTGCTAACTTTAACACAGTGTTAGTAATGGTCTGTAGAAAGCTGTGGAAGCACTGTGGAAGGTTTCAATTCTGCATATCTTTGCCCTTGCTGTTTGTAAGTAGCAAACAGCAATATTCTTTATTTTAATATACCGTGACAAGCTGTGTACCTAGTTACACCTATACCCAAGTCTGTCTGTGTCACAGGAATTACCATAAACTTGTGGTTCGTTGCTGGCTCAATGCTACTTTGCCAACAGGTCTGCAAGCAGCAAGTTGGCGTGCTAAGCCATCATCAGGATGCGCAATCTCCAGTACTTTGAGATGTGCTGTCCCGTGGTACCTGAGGCTGTGCCTTTATGTTTGCAGTGCTTCTCTAATTGAGTCAGGCATAAGGGATGGTGTTGATGTGGTTTCCCTTTGAGGTGCAGTTTAACCACTTACCTCCTATCAGCCCACTGCAGACACTATGATGTGAATTGTGAATGAGGATAGAGAATCTGGACAGCTTGCTAGGAAAAGCAGGGTAGTGAACGGCTCCATTTCTGTGGCACTGCTGTCTTATGTACACATGGTTGTTTTTTAAACCCATTAGAAGGTGAAGGTTTATAAAACCAAAAACAAGCCAATTATTAGACTGAATTCATATGTAGTTTTCATAAGGTGTAAGGAACAGAAGCATGGTAGTAAAATGTTAAATTGCTGTATACAATAAATAAAGTTTATGGCAAGGTTATTATAAAGTATAACATATTAATTATTATCAGGCTAAGCCTGGAGGCAGGTTTTTGCTGCATGCCTTTTCTTTTGTTAACAGTGGTATTCTGCCAATACTGCTCAAGTTTTACACAAAACTGCATCCTAACCTCCAGTATTTACTGGTGATAGAAGTATGTTGTGCTTGTTATGGAACACAGCAGGAATAATAACACTGTTGACTTTCTCACTTATTTCATCTAAAAATGATGCTTTGTTTAAAGGAAAAAATCACACACTGAAACATTCTACCATTTGCTTGTAATATGTGCCCCCCATCCCCTTGGTGTCTTGTCTATTTTATTGATTCAATCTTAAGTTAGATTTTTGAAAAGTTTTGGAAATACAAAAATAAGCCATTCTTTATCATGATGAAACAGTCTTTGCAACGAAGTAGGGATCTGGATATTTTTTTTTGTATCTCTTGAAGACAAGACAGACCTTTTAGTTGTAACAACTTAAAACAGTATCAGGCAATTGTGATTTACAAGTGGAATTACATTTTTAAAAGGATGTATATTTGAATAAAATGTGTTTTAATTCTGATGTAGTGTTTACAATATTATTTCTATTTGTAAATTTTTAAAAGCTTTACAACAAAAAGAAGGAATTATTTGAATTCTTTAATCAGAAACAGACTAATGCACATAGAGGTGAAGTATTAGTACAAGGTCATGCTGCAGAAATACGTTAAGCTCAGGAACAGGACCCAAGCACTGTCTACTGTGAAGCAGGATGTCTAGATTCTGGTTCTGGTGAATGGAGGGGAACAAGGACATTCCTAATGTGTGTTGTAACGAAGCAATCTGAAGTATTCTTACACTGACAGATACTCTGAAGTAATACACAAATATGTCTCAGACATGGCCAATACTTCGAGAGAGAAATCCATGCATTCTTTTAGTGTCATTCATTTTGTGCTGTAATCATTGTGCAGCTCTGGACTGTATAACTGCAGTTTACTCCTTTACGTCTTTTGGCAATACAAATGTGGCACAGAACAGATTGATGGTTGAGTGGATGAGGGGGTGTTGACAATTATGATGTTTATGGCACAGTTAAAAACAGTGTAAGTGAAACTTCAAATTTACATCTCAGTATGGCTATATTTTGTAAAATGAGGTTTTATAGACCTGGAAAAGTGAGGAAAGAGGTGGACAGAGGATGAAGCTGGGCTAGTCCTAAATTTGCTGGGGTGTGTCACATTGCTATCTCAAAGAGCTGCTTTCACACTAGACATTTGTGCCTACATCAGTGTGTCAAACAGAAAAGAGGTGTTTTAGAGCTTTTTGTAGCATAGGAGTTCTAGTGCCTTCTGACAGAAATTAGAAACTGGGCATAATTCTTAGAGTATATCTAACCAGATACATAATCTTGTCTTTCAGGTCTTTGGATTGTTATTGCTTGAATAATTTATTATTTACACTCTCATCATGATATCAAGGCTATAGAAAATATTTCTTATGGAGAAAGTTTCCTTATGTGATGGGGTCTTTTTGCATTATTATTAGTTTTATGTTCTTGGTTTGGTCCTTTTCATGATTGCCAAGGCCCTGTGACCTGATTCTACACTTACCATACTCCAAGTATGTTCAGTTTTTTGTTTCTGCTAGTAATGTTTTTAACCTCACCATCTGATAGATCACTTTCTTGTTGAAAGCAAAAAGTTGGTATGTGTTATTTATTCTTTCTTTATTAACTTTATGAGTG
Source organism: Chloroceryle amazona (assembly GCA_027560015.1). Lineage (NCBI taxonomy): Eukaryota > Metazoa > Chordata > Aves > Coraciiformes > Cerylidae > Chloroceryle > Chloroceryle amazona. Next base: position 115,734 of record JANHFX010005766.1, on the reverse strand, counting down.
AGGGACTAATTAATTCCTTGTGCTACATCAGCCCAAGGGGTCTGCTTTCTTAAATCACATTCATGATACCTATAGAATGGCTTAAGTTGAAAGGAACCTTAAAGATTATTATTAAAGGGACACCTCCACTGGCCCAGGCTGCTCAGAGCCTCATCCAATCTGGATGAGGATGAGACATCCCCTTCCAGGGATGAGACATCCACAACTTCTCTGGACAACCCATGCCAGTGTCTCGCCACCCTCATAGTAAGGATTTTCTTCCTGATGTCTAATCTAAACCTATACTGCTCTAGTTTTACACCATTGCCCCTTGTCCTGTCACCACATGCCCTTGTAAAAAGTCTCTCCCCAGCTTTACTGTGGTCCCCTTCAGGTACTGCAAGGCTGCTGTAAGGTTTCCCTGGAGCCTTCTCTTCTCCAGGCTGAACAGATTCAACCATCTCAGCCTGTTCTTGTAGGAGGGGTGTTCCAACCCTCTGATCATCTTTGTGGCCTTCTCTGGACCCTCTCCAACAGATCCATGTCCTTCTAATGTTGGATGCAGTACTCTAGCTGGGGTCTCAAAAGGGTAAAATAGATGTGCAGAATCACCTCCCTTGACCTGCTAGTCATGCATGCTTTGATGCAGACTATGATATGTCTGGCTTTCTGAGCTGCCAGTGCACATTGGTGGCTCACGTTAAGCACTTCATCAACCACCACCCCCAGGTTCTCCTCTGCAGGGCTGCTCTCAAACCACTTGTCACCCAGCCTCTACTTGTGCTTGCATCAACACAAGTGCAGGACCTTGCTCTTGGCCTTGTGGAACTTTGAGGCTGGATGTGGGCCCACCTCTCCCGCCTGTCCAGGTCCCTCTGGCTGGCATCCCTTCCCTCCAGTATGTCAGCCACACCACACAGCCTGGTGTCATTTGCAGACTTGCTGAGGGTGTACTCTATCCCACTGTCCATGCCACTGACAAAGATGTTAAACGGCAGTGGTCCCTGTACAAATCCCTGAGGGACTCCACTCATCACAGGTCTCCATTTGGACTTGGAGCCATTGATTGCAACTCTTTAAGAGCAGCCATCCAGCCTGTTCCTTATCCAGCGGGAGGTCCATCCATCAAATCCGTGTCCTTCCAGTTTAGGCCAGGATGTTATGTGGGAGAGTGTTGAAGGCTTTGTGCAAGTCCAGGAAGATTACATAACTTGCTCTTCCCTTATTCACCGATACTGTGACCCCATGATCAAACGCCACCAAGTTTGTCAGATGGGATTTGCTCTTGGTGAAGTCGTGTTAGTTGCCACCCACCACATTTTCCTCATTTTCCATGTGCCTTAGCAGAGTCTTCAGGAAGATCTGCTCCATGATCTTGCCAGGCACAGAAGTGAGCCTCACTGGCCTGTAGTTCCCTGGGTCTTCCTTATCTCCCTTTTTGAAAATGGGAGAGTTTTCCATGACCTTGGAAAGTTGAAAAAATTTCAAGTTCCCTCTACTGTTTTTCCAATTCACTTTAAAGGGCTGTCCTAATGGGGTAAGTGACAGGAAAGAGTAAGAAATATGTTACATGGATACTTAAGTTTTTTCATATTTTTTTCCTCATTTTTTTTGGTGTTATTTTATTTTAGAAGAATTCATTTGTATTTTGAGAAGCCAGGTTTTGTAATGCAAATAGCCTGGGTAACACAAATTATGCATTTGGAACAGTGTTTTTAATAATTGACATTTATATTCATTCCCAGACCACATTTTGGCCCTTTTGCAGAAATCAGAGAAATAAGCCTTCCTCCGTGTAACAGGCATAATGAGCGTGGTATAAAATATATTTGTGGGAGTGGTGTACTAGCTTTCTGTTGAGGAATAGTGTTTTACTTTTTCCTGAAAGATAGTTTTTAATTATGTCTGGAGGAACTAAGGACTTGTTTCATAAATTGCGAATATTTGTAGTTAAGAGGAAGTATGAATAATGTGGCGGACGGTTAAATTCTGGGGAATTTAGCAGATTTTTTTTGTGTGAAGCACTGTTTGTTTGGGTTTTTTTCTTAATACACTTTCATTATCAAGGAATCATGAAACATGGAGGGAAGTCAGATCAGAATTTCTGTGCACAATGGAAATAACCAAATATGACTTTATTTCCCTCCAAAATCATATGAGTCATTCACTGAGCAGAATAATTGTGTGCAGCAGTGGCTCAAAAGAAAACAGTTGTCCCTTTCACTGTGGCTTCTTCTTTTCAGCTGCAATTAAAGAATGTGTCAAAATCAAGTGAAGTGAACTACTGGAGGACACATACAGGGGGCTTTTTTTCCTTAATCAAATACTACAGCTCAGCTTAACAACAAAGACTGCAAAAGATTTTAGTATGACACTGTTTAAAATCTAATGCTTTAGTTTTAGTTTTTCATGGTATAAAAGCACCAGGTTCTTGTTTGGTTCTTTTTTTTTCTTTTTTCTTTTTTTTTTGTAGCAGTGGTAATATAAAAGGTTAAGGAACATTTTCACCTAGAACTGTATGTTTCTGACAAAATCCCATGTTCCCATAGCAATTTTAGTAACCACACGCTGTTTTACTGGAAGAGTGACTTGAGGATATTGCCTGATCTCTCTCTACCTCCCATGGTAAACCTTCTGTTTGTTTTGTGAATTTAGTAGTCAGAGGTGCGTGATAAAACTTGCCATCTCCTACTTAATGACACTTCAAAGCCAGTAAGAATGCCAAACTGCTATACAACTTTCCTTTTTACTTCATTAAGAAACACAGAGGAACAGGTCACAACAATTATTTTCTACCTTAGTGCCTTAACATTTAAGTCTTAAAAATAGGTAAGTTCTATAGAATAAAAGGCTTAAATGGGGAGACAACTCCAAATGGGTGTAAAGAGAGGAAAAAGTGCAAAAAGACCCCAGTCAAGAAAATGTAACTTTTTGAAATGAATGAAGCATGAGTTAGGGATGGGGGAGAAAAGGTTAAGATACGGTCATCATAGTAGGTTATATTAGAAATAACTCCCTTTCCCCCCCTCTCCCTTTCCCCCCCTCTCCCTTTCCCCCCTCTCCCTCTCCCTTCTTTCCCTTTCTCCTTTCTTTCAGCAAAACCACACTAGAGGATCAAACTCGAGCAAAGTGTCTTTCTCTAACAGCAACAGTTAAACTTTAGTGACACTTGGTCTGTGTGCTCTTTTGCAGAGAACATTGCTGTCTCAAAAGTCCTTTAATAACTGCATCTTTCATGCTTTAGGGGTAAGGGAGCAGTAGCATGATACTCCTCCTCACATACCAAAATGGCTTGCAATATAAATTGTTTTCATGTGGTTATGGAGTTTGTGATTTCCCCTGTGTGTTCTAGTTTTCAAGAGTTGTAAATACAAGAAATCAAACACATTTCCTCTTTACCCCCACCTTCTCTCCAGGAATAAAAGAAAAAAGAAAAATATCTTCAATTCAGTTATAATAGTGGCTTTGCACATGGTATCTTACTAGTTAAAAGGCAAATAGACACAGTGTTGGTATTACTCTAGCTTTATTTTTCCTTCTGCAAGCAGCAGATCAGACAAAAAGTTCAAGAAAGGAGGTGAAATGTGCAACAAGGAATGAGAAAGTGTGCTCTGTGTGCAAACCATTGTATCCAGCAAAACACTTCTCTGGACTTGGAAGAAGTCCACAAGTCAGTAAGAATAAACTTGATCTCCCCAGTGTGTGGTGGGAAGAAGTGTGTTTTTTCTGTTGTGAGTGGGCATAGACCATAATATATGGCTAAAGACTGTGTTGTTGGTGGTGTTAATTGAGCCTTGTGCCTTACTGAGAACTTATTATTTTGCCTGTGAGATCAGATTTCACTGGAAATTCAGCAATCGTTGAGATGGTATATTTGCAGAAAAAAATTGCCACTTCAATAGACATTACTGAAGTGCATTTCTGAAGCAGTGTCTAGGTTGTCAGGTATAATTAGGGCTTTTTTATAAAATAATGTTAACTTTGAAAATTTGACATTTTCCTGTCTGAGAATTCCTCCCTTGTTCTGGCTTTGTAAATCTTGCCCGGAATGTCTCACCATATCAATTTACTCTTCACAAACACAAATCAGAAGTGCTGAAAATACTAAATTGAAAATACTGAAATATTTTAGTTGAAAATGCTGAAATTAGGCTTTGTGTAGCAATATGAGCTATGATTCAAGAAGCAATCAATTTCTTCGGTTCAACATTGAATTAATCTAAGAGGAAACCAACTGGGAATTCCCCTCCGTGGCATCTTGGGATTCTCCGTGCATGATTTCCTATCAGGATCCACAGAGATCACTGCAGTGAGCAATTGGTTAATATAATTAGTTTAGTAGACATAAATTCAGCTTCTGCATTAGCACTAATGAAACTGCAGAGAGGCTGTTTGTATTCTCCCGCTGCAGCAAGGAAAAACAGGAAAATTTTGGTTGCGATTTTGAAGACAATGTAAGTGCAGAAAGTCGTTACTGTTAGCAGAATAATTACCATGACGTTACTGATGCCAACTCCTTGTTTGGGTCAGATTCCATAAAGCATATAGTTATGTCTATACCCTGTGTGCTGACTGACGCAGTGATAACTTGGAGCACTCACACAGCACCTCAGTGCTGCAGTGAATATAGTGGAAGTGGACAACTACAGTGCAGAGCAAAACAGAGCAAGGTTTTTGAATAGAAGGTGACCCACAAGGGTTCTTAAGTTAAATACTGGACACAACTGTGTATCTGGTGGTTTAGTCCAGTAACTTAGTTTTTTAGAGCGGCCAACTCTTCAGTCTTGTTTCTTAAGAATTACTTTTTTTTAAATAAAGCAAACCAGAACCGAACCCACCACCCAACCCCTGGATTGATTTTATTTCCTTTCCTCAGAAAGTTAAAAAAAAAAAAATCAGTTACTCAAACTTCTCCACCAGGAAAGAAACCTATTTAAACAAATATGTGAGGAGCCAATAATAAGTGTTGTCACTGTTCCTTTAAGAGATACACTGTACAGTCTGTTAATTGACTTGAGATATCAGACTGGAAAAGTAAGCTTTTTAAATAGGACTTCTATTATCCCATTATCTTGTTTCTTAATTAAACTCTAAATTGGGGGTTGTTTTAATTACCACTAGAGATTTAAAAATAAAGGATAGGCTGACACATTATTAACATTGTAGTGGTAGTCCACAGATCTGGTTGCACCAAAGCCAAGTTGTAGAACCCCATTCATTATTGCATACCAAATTTTTAGGTGGTAAGTTGTCATAAACAGTATTACTTCCCTTCATCATAAACTTTAAATGTATCCATTGTGTATGTTTTAGAAGTGTCTTGGCTTTAATTAACTCAGTCTGTAGTAGGAAAGCAGGTAAGAGGAGCAGGTAAGAGGAAAGTAGGTAAGAGGAGCAAGTATACAAGAGGTTCCTCACAATGCCAAATTTTTCTGTGGGTACTAAAACTGTCTTTTGTACAAACTTGCAGAATAAAGTAATAGTGAAGCAAAGCTCAAAAAATAAAGGCAAAATGTTTGTCTTCATGTTCAGCTATGATTGACGTAGTATCTTCTATGAATTTGTTATGCTTAGCTCAAAATACTTCATGTTTCCACAAGTCTGAAGAAAGTTTTATTTCCCAATTTGCTGGGATATTGGAGAATGGACGTACTTCTCTTTAAAGAAACAACCCCCTGTTATAGTTGAACATTGAGGACTAAGGTAACATTTATATATGTGGCCTTTTATTATTTGGTAACACTGTTTGGGTTTGGATAAATTTCTCCAAAACATCATCATATCAGAGCATCTTGTTACATTTTTCTCTAATTTGAGATTTCTGTATGGAGCAGGTTTACCTTGCCGTGCTTGCAACGTACAACTCCATGTGAGCAGATGTGCTTTCAGGGACCAATTCAACACAGTGCTCATAGTGCTGCAGGCTTCAGTATTTCTAACATGAATTTTACGATTTCCCTTTTTTTCTCCCAGGTTTTGTGCAAGAATCTTAGGTTTCAATTCTTTTAAAGAGGAGCACACTCTTTCTGAACAGAGACCTAAGTGCATCTCCTTGTTGTCTAAAAGGACAGCTTTCACCATGGCTACCAGATAGAAATACAAGAACTTGTGTACTTGTTTGCAGTGTTTCTTTTGAATGCTGACATTCACATTGCTCTTACTGGATTACTTATAAGGAGTAGTTCTTTGTTTGAAAATAGTGAACCTTTTCTTGTATGAAGAGAATGGTGGGTAAAAAAAATGGTAAATTTCAGGTCAGGATTTATTCTAGCTTTTTAAAAATTGAAGCTTTCAGATCAGAGATTCTGTCTGCATGTTATGTCTGGTTTACTTCAAGAAAGAGGTTATTAGAATGTGTTAATAAAGTATGTTAATAAATCTTGATGATTTCAGCATTTGTATGCCTGGAAATTGGATAAAATTGAGTAGCTAGATAGCTACTTAAACATTATTTTGTGCAGGTCCAGCACAAATAATTATTTTATTTTCATTTACAATTTGCAGTGATCATATTTTAACGAGAAAATTTGTTCCACAGGGATAATGTAATCTTTTCAAAAGAAATACACTTATCGTAATTTGGCCAGACAGAATTTAAAATACAGCCCCCAACCATCCTCCATTGAAAATGAATACTAGGACACTCAGCATGTTTTAAAAGTGAAAACAAACAAAAGCTTAAAAAAATCAAATGCTTCTGTCAAAGAAAGAATACGTTGTGCATGTAGCCTTCATAACTCAGCAAATACCCATGTTCTGGTTTCTTCTACATAATCAAGTTTCTCCTATTTTCTTTTATCGTGCATTTAACTAAGTTTAATCTTGTGAAGTGTGAACCTATGGTAAAAGTCTAAGGGACTTCTTACATACTGTAAGTTTGAGCTGCACATGGGAGGTACTGAATAACACATAAAGACAAGTGCGTGCACAGTCCATTCACTTCAGTGTAGCTGGTTATTTGCAGATACAGGAGTCAGGTTTAGTCTGGAGAACTGTTATACACATGTGAACCTCTGTGTAGCAGAGAACTGTCTGCTGTTCCATTAATGCCTGTTTCAGCCAGGCATTTGTTCTCCATGTTTGAGCCATTACTGTCACTATCATACAGGTGATAAAGTGATAAAAGATGAACTTTATCATCTAGAGCCACTAAATATAGGAATGAGAGAATGGTGCATTTAAAATGCTTCTGTTTAAAATGTGTTCAGCATAATTTAAAGTTAGGTTCTAATCAAAGTGTAAGGCTTTAGTGCACAGAAAATAAAACTTGACTTCAGCAAAAAAACAGTACGTGAAGAAAAGCCACATTCAGGCAGGTTTATCAACACACCTAAGCTGCTTATCTTGGAGTCTTTCACAAATGCCTTTCACAAATGCAGACAAGTTGTGGCCTACTTACTTCTTCCAATTACTTAAACAATTTTCTAAATGTCTAAGCATTGGCTGCTATTTGAATAAAAAAAAATAAATCTCCCACAGTGTGCTCAGGTGAAATGCTGTTGTAACATCTTCTACAGTATTTCATCTTAATTAGTTTCAGAATGCTTTTTAAAAGAACATAGCTATATATCATGCCTGTTGAAGCTTTCACATTGCTTTGAAGTTTTCACAGTATCTAAAAGTGGGAAAGGAAGCTCATCATGAAGTTTTGCAACAAAAATAAAAAATTTAAAATATTTTATCAGCTCAGTAATGGCAAGAGAAAGGTTGTTTTTGCTGGTTGTTTCAGTTTCATATGCTCTTTGTAGGATTATACCTTTGATTTCTGCAGTACTCTTATTAACAGTGAATAATAAAATATCTTTTGGAAATACATCAAGAACATCCAGTATTCAATACCACACTGACTTCAGTTTTAGTTTTATAGTGTTCTTATTGTGTATCTAATTCCAGCTCAGCCTCTTGTTAATGACATATTTGTTGGAATTTAGTTCCATACCATATTTTTTGTATGAAATGCATCAGCAGCTTAAGCATACTTCTGGTTTTGTGTGTATTTGCTCTTCGAGTTTTTTCCCATCTAAGGAACAATTTAGGCATCCTAGTCAAATTTCACAGCTTACAAGTTAAAATTTATATGAAGTATAGGAGGAAAGATCAGTATGGTGTTTGTTTTTCAAAGGAAGAATCCTATGAAGGAAGCCTTTTTTAATACCATTCAGAAAGCAGGGTTTTTTCAGTGTGGTTGTGTTGTGCAATATACCTTCATGCTGAAGTATTTGATGGACAGCTGTCATCTCCATTAGTGTTATGGTTTAGGATTTCTGGTCTTGGTGTTGTTTGCAACACTGTTGATCTCCATTCTCCACTATCTCAAAAGTGTCCCACATGTCTTTACATCAGAGGGATAGTTGTAGTCAGATGTTCTAGGATGCAAAATGCTGTCCAGTCAACTGCCGCACCCCAATAGTGTTGCTTTCCTGGTGCTTCCTGTAGTTCAGGATGCCCTGGAGGATTCCTCTGAATAATTGTTTTCTGTGCTTTCAGGCATTGCAGTTTGCAGCAGCTTTCCTGCTTCTGGGATAAGTTTTTATATTCCATCTTGAGAAGCAGGAGTATTACAAAGGAATGCAGACACCATTCATATATGTTTGATTTCAGGCTAAATATTGAACCATGATCTTCAAAGTAGTTGAGGCCTGACCTTTACCACAGGTGATCACTTTTGTCTTGCAGAAAAATGATATTATGATTTTTTCTGTTGTGTGGTTTGCTGAAGTTATTGAAAGATTCCTTTGGGTAGAGTAGCAGTAAACTAGAGCACAGCTATTTGCTGTGGGGTTTTGCTGCTTGTAACAAACTATCATTTTATCTATGCCATAGCTTCATCTCAAAGTGAGTAATGTATCTTACTTAAGCTGAGTATTGAAGTGGTATATACAAGGAGGTACATGATCAGGGACCTAGAGGAAAGCATTGAATCTTGAAAATTATTGTGGAGATGTATGCTGTAGGCAGTTTCTCACAACTTCTTTCTGGTGTGCTTCAAAGGTGGGGGTTGGACAGAACAAATTGCATCTAGAAAAGAGAACAAAAAAAATCTGTTGGAAGGCTGTCATGTTGGGATGCAGATCATGTGTTTTTAGGGGACTAGTCTGAGATTGTGCTTTACATAGCCACATACTTTACATAGCTGGGTGGTGGATATCAACAACTTAGACATTGTTAACAGATACTGCTATCAGATAAAGCTGTTCTGTGATTATGTTGCACAGTTCTTATGTCACTGAGAAGTTGAGGCTAATGGAAGAAACTGTCAGAGTGTGAAGCTCACTCCTTATACTTTGCAGATCCATACCATGATTTAAATCATTGTAAATGTCCAGTTGGATTTCCACAGGGCATAGCACTCAGCCTTTTTTTTTTTTTTAACCTAGTTGTTCTTCTTGTGTAAAAACTAATTAAAAAAAAAATGCATTGTCTTGTGTTGAAATCTTTATGTTTCCTATCCACAAATGCCGCAAATACCTGATACTTGCTTAAAATTTAAGAAAAGAGCTACACAAAGAATTAAGTTGTCACATCTCAGTGTCACATTTAATTTAGAAGTTTGCTGTATTATTTTAACCATTTTCCTCAATCTTCTTTTATTCAAAGACTGTGCCAGTAAAATAAAAACTCTTCTTGATTTGTTTCCAAACTAATGAGCAAACCCTACACTGGGAAAACAATGTACTGCCTTTTAATACTCCTACACCAACCAGAACATCTTCCCCAGGTCAGCAACAGAAGAAAATATTACAATGAAACAGAAAACCAGTAGCTTTACCGCTTTTTTTTTAAGGATAACTTCGTAGTGGTGATTTTTAGGAAAAATACATTCATTTAAATTATCAGCATATCTTTTTCATTTGTTGTCATGGAATCCTTCATAATGTTAATTAGTGGATCAAGTAAATTCAGTAATCATATAATTCTTGTTAAATGAGTGCTTTTTAGAGAATCGGTGAAAATATTGGTACTTACTGCGATTATTGTATACTTACAAAGAAGACTAAGTATGTCTCAACAGAGAATGCTATTTAGCCTGTAAGGACAAATCTCACAGTGAGAGGACATTGCCAAAGACACCTAATATGCTGGTTGTAGGTGAAGGGCTGCATGCCTGTAGAGTTGAAAAGGAATCCAGCATGTGTGCTGCTCAGTCTAATTATAACATTACAGATGGCCATTACATAAGGAATGCCTCCAAATCAATATTGTCCATGCAGAGAGACTTCTAAGTATACGTGATCCTGAAAGAGCAGCAGCTCACTGTTTCTCTCCGGGAATGCAGCTCTTGAAGCAGCAAGGAGCACCTTCCCTTCCAAGTTACCTTCTCTTTCATACTTAACTTGGTATTTACAGTTGATTCTCTCTCCCTGATCACCATCCTACCCTCCTTAATATGTTTTTCTTTTTACAGTATGCAAGCAGCTGTCTGAACCGCATATTAAATGGAGACAGTTACATTTATTAAAAATTAATATCATATGCCCTGCTTAGGAGCTTTTCATTAGAAGTAAGAGTACAATGATGCAGAGACTGAATTTAGCTGAAAAGAGTAAAGCAGCTAGGCTTAGGAATAGCATACAGAAGCCATGATTCCCCAAGCCAAATTTGGCTTCAGGTGCCTATGGAAACTGGCACTGACTTTTCAGTGATCCTAATAACACCAGTTATTAGGATCAGTGTGTTAGCATACTATCTGCAAGTGCAAGCTCTAGTCAACTGGAAAAAAAAGTACTTCCTAACTGTTCATGTGATCAATACAGCACTGGTTGAAATTGGAGAAAAAAAACCCATGCAATTTAAGTGAAATTTCAGACTAATACAGTGTTAAATATATCTTTCCTGTTTTCATACTGAACAAAAATGCCTCCCCATCCTTATGTAAAAAGCTCATCACCATGCTATGGACAGTATCTAAAGAGGCTTGTACTGTATCAGTGGTCCACATAGTTCACATTTTTAACTAAGCATGCCACTTCTGTGTTTAGAAGTGTTCAAATTCTGTTACTGTCATCTTTTGAAATACAAACAGGCATGCTAGCTTGATTTCTGCATCTGCAGCCAGGTTTTAGTATTATGTCCTGCCAGTGTTTTCCCAGTTTTAGGATATGTGTTTTCCTGCAGTTGATGGGGTAAGGATTCCTGAACAGAAGGGATTTGGGATGTGCTTACATGTCTGCTCTGCTGGTTGTATTTTCATACTCTAGCCAGACTAATATAGATAACTGGTATGCTAGATACTTGAGGTCATCACTGACGAACATCATTGCTAGTCTGCTCTGGATTTATGGTTGTGGATCTTTCATAACATACGGCTTTTCATAGCATAATACTTTTAGGATAATGTGCAACTTCTGGGTAGGACAAGCAGTGTTTAGACAATCCACTGCCCCTATGTTTGAAAATAATAGCTGCCCTGATAGTCTGCTAACTGTAGGCTCATTTAAGTATGCACTACATAGACTGGATTGGAAATACTTAAGTATGAGGTGGATTACAAGAGCATGTATCAAGCTATTGTCTGGTCTCTGTAATTGTTCAGGTGTGTAATCTTATCTGAGTCTGATCAGTGGTGAGAAGTTACTTAGGAAATGAAAGAGTACTCTTTTCAGGTGTTACAACTTTTAAACATATTCAAATTGGAACCTTATTTTTAAAATGCGTTAGCTTTTTGCATTTGACTACTAAAATTTAGTATTGGTATGATGCCATTAAATACAAACAGAAAAAACATGTTTCATGTCATAGTTACATGTTGCTTTAAAGATTAAAATCTTAGTGTAAGTTGCCCAGGATGCTGGGAGCATGCTTACATTAAATAGTGTGGTTAGAGTGGTTCACTAGTTGATTTAGTTTGTTCTATAATGCGGCATGGAACAGATGTTAGTTTATTACCTGCTTTTGCTGGGATCATGATACAGGGATGGTGAGAGAACGCTAGAATTGTCAGACTGGTTGATTATGTACAACACCATGATCTATGAAGTTGCTGTCTGGTGCTGCTGTATTGGGATGTGTTGCGATTGTTAAAAATACTCTGCATTTTTGCTTAAGGGGGAGCCTGACAAAACTGGTTCTACACCTTTAGGTATGCTAGTGGTTATGTCAGAAAATGTTATTATTTTAGCCTTTGGGCTAGAGTCCCTGAGCAGAGAAATACTTCAGGATGTGGAAGTTTTGTAGAGAAGTGTATGCAAATAGTCTTGTGCTTCTTTCTGTACTTTACATAGGAAAAGCAAGAGTGTGGAAGGAGTGACAGTGAAAAAGTGGCATCTGAGCATGTAATATGGGTAAGGCACAGATCTGGGAAAATGGAACTGCTGGGATTTTCTGGCCTTCAACAACATTAGTATTGTGTATAAGCATATAAAAATGTCTCTTGCTCCTGTGACATTTCTTGCCCCTATTACTGCTCTAAAGAACTATTCAGAATATCATTCATCTGATGACATGGATTTCCAGTTTGCAGTTCTTCTTGTTAATATCCACTTCTTGTGTGCTAGTGTTGTCTGTAGCTTTAGAATTTTTCTCCTTCCCTTTTCCTACATCCCTGATTTGTTTATAAAGAGCACTCTCATTGCCTCTCAGCCATCATTTTACTAGGCTAATTAAAGCAGGCTCTGTTAGTATGCTTTTCATACTATCCTCTTCTTCTTTCCCTGCTTACTTACATAGCTCGTCTACACATGCTTCATATTAAATCATGTTTAGTTTAAATGGGTGAACAGAAATGTTCACAGAGTTCCAGTTAAGATCTTACCAGTTCCTTGTAAAATGGCTTTAATGTGTCCCCATCTCTACTGAAATTTGCTCCCTTGATACAGCCAGGTTGCAATTGCCTTTTTTGCGGATGTATCTCTCTGACAGTTTGTATTCATCCTGATTGATTAATACATACAAGTCTTCCTCCTCCTCTGTTGTTTCCAACTGATGATACTCTAGCTCACAATAGAAATTCTTCCTGTTCACAGAGTGCTTGACCTTGACTTTGTGCTGTCGTGTTTTGTCATTACTATCACACTGGTCCTTGAAGGCTAATCAGTTCTTGCAATGTTATGTTCTGATCTTCTTCTGTGTTAATAGTAGTTCCAATTTCATTGTTTTTTTTGGGGGGCTTTTGTTTTGTTTTGGTTTTGGTTGCTTGTTTGGTTTGTTGTTTGTTTGTTTTTTAACTGGCATCAAGTGTCATTGTTATCTTCCAATTCTTTTTTTTTCCAGTTTTTGCTATAAAGTCAGTTCTCAGAATGCTTTGTATGGAACTGAGCTCTTGATGTCATTCCAGTCCAATAGTTTTCTTCCACATTGTAGACTCACTCTTTCTTAATAAAGCCCTTGCTGTTATGCATTCAACTTGTCTTTTTCTGTCTTAATTACAAATATCCATACATTTTGGTATTGTAGGATTTATTGAAGTACTTATTTTTAAGACATTCATTTCAGTAATCTGACATTTGTGACCAGTTTGTGACCATATCTAAATCCATCCTGTTTTCATTTGGGTGAGAATCTGGCCATTAAAACACAACATGACTTGATGAAAATGCCAAATAAAGAAAATTAGGTTCTTCGGTATCAGAAGAACCATGAGTGATGGTTAGCAATGTCTTTGAATTTCTTATGAACTTTTCTCAATGTAAAATATGCTTTTTTATAATCTTGTGTAGTCTTTTATAAGGTGTTTACTTATAAGACTGTCTAGGCATACCTTTAAAAAGTATATTAGGCGAGTAATTGGGAATCCAGGTGATACTTCAGATTTGGATTCTAAAAATTAATGTGTAGACTCAGAACTACATTGGGTTCTGGCTGATGCATGTTGCATGCTGTGGGAAAGAAGCAGAGGATTTTCTAAACATTTTTGTGAGATTTTTATTTTTCCTTTTTGTGATGAAAAATGATTTCAAAGATATTGAAAAAAATTGCACTTATATTCCTGTAAGAGGCCAGCCATGGGATTATAGAACATCTTAATGAAAAATGGTACTCAAGCCTGGTTTCTTGCACAGAAACATACTCTTCAAATCTGCTGGAGAAGGTCTGTAGTGGTGTGTGCCTTCCTTAACCAACATGATTGTTAGACATAAATCCTACCTGTGTCAATCTTGCTAGCTTTTGTCTTGATAGTACTTGAATGTCTCCTTTTTATTTAAAACCAGAAATTACAAACTGTCTCCCTTCGCCTTTTTAGCTTGATTAGTTCATAGTTGAAAGTGTGAGATACTTGAGGGAAAAACTAAATTGAAGGGTTGAGGCTCATGTTCTGAATGTGGTTGAGATCCATTGTTCTTCCAGGAGCTATCTCTGCTGTCTTTTGTCAAAGTCATGTGAATGTCTTTGTTGCACTGCTTTTCATTGTGTGGCAGTTTTGCTGGTGCAGAGGTGAATAGCTGGTTTGGTGACAGCAGTGAGCAGCAGCTGGTGCCAGTGCCATAGGAAGTGCTGGGTACAGGGAGATGCTTAAGCTTGTGCACAGAACACAGAACAACCTACACCAGAGCAATGGGTGGTGACCTTGCTGTCATTTAGATTTCCTGGATTGAATTATATGTGAACTGGAGTTTTGTTAATGTGCTCACATTTGGTTTTCACCACAATGATTTAAGTAATTAAAGGGTGGAGGTCAGGTGTATCTGATGTGGTAAGTTTTTGCACTGCCATGGGTAAGGATGGAGTGAAAGGTTGCTAGTTACAGATGGCTGAGTGATTTTTGTCCTGTTTCTATCTTAGTGTTTAGTGGCACTGATACCATTGACAATGTGATGCCAAGCAGCAGTGAAGAACACTTAGCTTTGGAGAATGTGGATATGTCTATGAAACAGCCATTTCAAGTGATCATCCAACAGAAATTGGTGGGATAGGAGTCATGCTAAGTAAGAAGAGTCAGATTTTGTTTAGGATTGATTATTATTTAAGGGGAATGGGATTAGGACTGCTTAGAAGCATGAAAATACCTCTTCCTTCCATATACTGCGTTGTTCTTATCCAAAGACAACTAACTGCATGTTTTCTCCTTTCTTATGATAGCTCACACTTACTTTTAAACACTGGAAATAAGATTTCTAATTATTCTCTCTCTAGCTCTGGTCAACGTTACTGTAATTTCTTCACTTGCTGTAAATAATGGTTTTTTATGATTCCTTTTTTTTTGTGGAGGAAGAGTGCTTTGTTTCAACATGATAGTAGTTGCTTATGATGGAAAAGAAGAAATCCATAAACTGTTGATTAACTTGCATATGCACTTAATTAGTATTTTGAATTCTCTGTATTGCAAAAAAATAATGCTGTGGTTTGTATTTTTTTTGTAACTAAAGCTATTTAAAGCCCCATATTTTCACCTTGATACTGTCAGAGTGGTGCAAATGCAACAGGGTGAGCCCAAGATCCTTGTGGAGCTTGGGGCACGTAGCGGGGACTGTCTGAGAGAGAAACACTAAAAAAATGCGTATGTATAACTTCAAGCTGTGTATATAAATAAAATATATTTATGTTACTCATCTTCCTCAAGCAAATACGCTGCTTTCTTGTGTCATCAGAGTCTTTAAGTAGCTGTGTATCCCTGCATCTCTTTATTGAGAATTCTACTCATTTGGAGCAGGCTGTGATGCTTCAGTGCTGTTAGCAGTTATAAAATGCAGTCCAAACAGAGAAGATAAGAGAATATCTACATTTTCTCATGAGAGGTAGGACCCAGATCACAATGGGTGAGGCATTACAGTGATGTCATACAAAGTTCTGGGGCGTTCAAACTCAGTTTAACCTCCACAAGTAACCCTGCTTTGTGAAAATACTCCCAAGTGTAGCGTGTAGGGAGTTGAGCCTAGCCAGCCATGTCTTCAGATAAGTTTTAGCCACTGGAATTGAATGTTAATAGATTAATTTGGAAATCTACTCAACCTGAAATTTCATTTAATAGAAAAAACGGAGAACTATAGTATGACTTAGGCTGAAAATATTTATTATTATAAACTTTTGCAGATGCTGCACCAAAATAAGCCTCTCAAAATGGTGTATCTAAATCTTGTATATCTAAGTTTCAGACTAGCTATTTCAGTAACAGTGTGGTCCTTCATTACAGAAATTGCCCCTGTGTTGTCAGAAACAAAGGATAAAAAAAAAGCGTTTCTTGAAGCCATATTATCAGTGAGTTGTCTCTGTCTTTTATAGGCATATAGAGACTTATCTTTTAGTATTTCAGAAGCATTGGAAATTGAGGCACAAAGCTGTAGGTATGGGTTTGGATTTTTTTGTTTGTTTGTTAATTTTGGGGCTTTTTTTTTTTTTGTAAGCTGTGAAACTTGACATCTGTCTCTGATTTTTTATTTTTCGCTTGAAAGGCCAGTAATTATAACAGGCCTAATCACCCAAAGATTTCTTATGTTTTCTTTTGAGAGATTGTTTCATTTTTTGTTGTCATGTACTTGAAGGAGATTAATTTTTTTTAATTATTATTTAGGTGTGGTTGACCAAGAAGAGCTTAATTCATTCAATTTTTTAGCTACCACTGTTTGCAATGAAAGCCCAAAGTGACTATATTCTTTTCATCAGGATTCAAGACTCTGCTGTATTAAAGTTACACCTAGACCATAAAATGAAACTCAGAAGAAATGTGGGTAACCAGAAAAAAAAGCCAAAATTACTGTAAGAAAGCTCAGGACTAAAAGATGTGGGTACACAGAGAATAAGGCTATCTCATAAATAGCAGGGAAATGGATGTGGCAGAACTGCAAGAACATACCCTTCTATTTGAATCCCATATGCTTTGGAAGAGCCCAAAACAATGGGTAGCTTGCAAAATTCAGGGGATTAGTTTGGACATCTAAGAAATGTGAGGTATTTTAATTCCCCTGATAGCCTGAGATTATAGAACACAATTAACTTCCTAGAGTTACTATTATGAGAAATTTATACTGTTGTAACTCAGAAAATGAGGCCAAACGTTTTTCTGAGAGATGCCAGAAAACCTAAGTGCTATCAGTTTTCATTTAGCTAGGGAGGATTGACTTTTATTTCTGTCTAATCCCAGTGTGATAGCAAAGCATAGCATTTAAGTTATTGACCATCACAACTATATTAATAAAATTCACCAAAAAATATTTATGCAGTGTGTACTTGTAGTTTTATGCCTCATTTGGCAGGTCCCAGGATCAGTATTGTCCTTGGTCTTACCTTCCAGTCATCCCTGTAGTTGATATTTAGTATATTCTTCACATGAATATTTGGTAGATACATTTCAGTGAAATTGCTGATATATAGCATACAAAATTAGGAGGTTTACAAACAGGTTATAATTGTAGGCTTGTACATTTTTTAATTAAAGTTTATTGTATTGTAAATCTAACATGCAGATAGGTCTCCACTTACACAAAAGAGTTAACAGGAATCAGTCTAGCAGAAATGTATTAATTTTTCGATAAGTATTATTAAGTATACTTTTTGTATGCATTCTGGACTGACCATATGTCTCAAGTACTTCAGATTAATTTAAACACTTGTTACTGGTAGACACTGTTAAACATGCCTGTATAAACATCTTCCTTGTAGATGCAGGCAGAAAAAAACCACTAGCTTCTAAGTTGCTCACTAAATTATTGAAATTAATCTAGTTATATGCTACTTGCTGATCCTGCAATATACTGTAAAGTTCATGTCATGATTACTGCCTGCCATTTGGCTGCTGCAACTAGCAGTGATGTAATTTCACCTTTCAGTCATGGACTCAGACGCAACTACTTGTTTTAATTAAGCTCATTGCTTGGTGTAGCTGAAAAGAGCTCCTAGTATGATTGCAGGGAGGTACCTACTTTCTAAGGTTTCATTTTAATTCACTGATCTGAAAGTTCGTGCGCTAGTTACATGAGTCCTGAGTTAGTGTGAGACAAATTACAGTGATGTGGTATGTTTTTTCATGTAGAAACTAGAAGTGAAGATTGTGTTATTTTACCCATGTTTTGCTGAGGCCAGAAGTACTGCACCACTCCTCTTTTTTCCTTGCTATTTTTGTTTTGTTTTGTTTTGTTTTACTGAAGTATTCCTTTACAAAAATGTACTTAAATGTTTTGGTTTAAACCTTCTAGACTTAAAAGCTACTTAGAAATTTTTTTTAAAGTGTCTCTCTATAATTAATGAATAAGACTAATATCTTCATGCACTACTTCTTTTGGAGAGCACCAGCAGCTTTTTGTTGTTATTTGCATCTCTACATGTGTAGCTTTACAGTCAAAATAAAATCTAGGTTCAAGAATAACAGACTGGTTATAAACAGAAGAGATGATGTGAAGGTGAAAGAGACTTACCACTTTAAGTGAATGAACATAAACCAATTTGTTTTGCATTTTGTGGTCTTATCTGTGACATTTGTTACAGTATTAGGTATATTTGTTACAGCATGTTAACTTGTATTTCAATGACCTGATTGTTGTGTAGGCTTCCCCACTACCACCGGTTTGTCAGTTCACAAAACTAGACTCTTTTGTTTTGCAGTATTGAATTTCTTTCCTCTCTGCCCTTCACCTCCAATGAAAATACAGATGTAAAAGTTAGTCTTTATAATCCAGATCCATCATTATTTGCAAACCAATAGGAAACAGACATTGTGCTGAGGCAAAATGATCTATGAAACCCAAGCTACTTTTCACCATGCTAATTTGATCTTCTGTAGATGTCAGTGAGAAAAAGCAGAAAGTAAAATGCCACATGCAAGATGCACGTATATGAGAAAATGTTGTATGTAATAATGACTACAGTTTTTTATCATAGATGCTCAACCTTGAGAGTCAGTGTGCTTATTTGAAGTGCTGCTGTTCTAAGAAGGAAGATTCAACTGTCATTTCAATAAATACCTCTTCGTGGATTGATGGGGGCCCAGTCAGTAGAATCAATTAATAAATGATCCTGAATTAATTATTCTTCTAGCATTATTGAGTTTAAGGCTAGAGATTCAAGCACAGAAGTTAGAGCATGTGTCTGCTTATAACAATCTTCTTCAAACAATGAAAAAACATACCACATTGCTGTACTTTGTCTCATGCTAACTCAGGACTCATGTAACTAACACACGAACTTTCAGATTAGTGAATTAAAATTAAACCTTAGAAAGTGGGTACTTCCCTGCAATCATACTAGGAGCTCTTTTCAGCTACACCAAAGAAGATAATATAATCTGCTTATAACAAATCTACATTCTTTAGTTTAGGGTTCTGAACAATCTTTTTCACAGTTGTAAACGTGAAATTTTTATAGCATTGTGCTCAGCTCACAGAGGG
>JANHFX010005766.1:80683-96402 GCA_027560015.1 Chloroceryle amazona | reverse complement strand
CCTGCCCGTGGGTGGTTAGGACAGCTTTAAACTTAACACACAGAATATATTTTTAATGGAATCCAGTGACAGACATGTTATTTCAAATAAAACAAAAATATATATTCATTTAAAAGATGGGATGTAGCATGTAGAGACATGAGGTGTAGGTAGCTTGAAGCTATGATATATAGTCTTACAGGAAATTAATTGATTTATTTCAGAGGTAAGTATATCTAAAGTTATTTTTACCAAATAATTAATACCTTGGGAGTTTATTTTAGGTTGTATTTTAGAGCGAAACTGTGTTGCAAGCTGGTTCATTCATCTTAACCTTGCAGTGTTGTCTTTATATATGTCATTGAGACCATTTCTGTGTTAGTTAATATCTGACTACATCTACCCTAAGAATTTTATTTGTATGGATGGCACTAATTGGTTGCTCAGAACATCTGAAAATCAAATAAGCTACTCCCTCTCTCTTTCTCTAGAAATAAAAATTCAGAATTTTAAGTACAGCTCTGTCATTTTGGAAATTACTCTTTTTAACATGTTCTCTTTTATTTATACCTTTCTTAAAATTCACACACAAAGTAAGTTCTGCAAGCTTACAATGAACATCAGTTCTAGACAATAAATACATTTCTAGAACCACCAAACCCTGAGTTGAAAGGTAGGGAAATGTGAAAAATTCTATCACCTATCCCTGTCGTTGGTGCAAACCCCAGCAAGCTGTTACTTATTTCAACCTTGTATAAGGAAGAAGCTTTCTGGAAGAACGTATTGGATACTTGTCTAAAGCTTACTGTAATTTGACGAAATACACAGTTTGGAGAGAGATGTTACTCACTGGGGACAAATGCATCATATTCTGCTGAGATTTTATGCTTTGTAGCTAGTGGCTAAATTTATGGCACTTTTAAACAGTTTCACTAAAAGTTTCAGAAGTATTTACACCCTGGTTTTACCACTGCAAATGTTCTTAAAAACAAACAAATCAGAAAAACAAGAACAATGCTGCTAGTTTTAAGTTACAATCATGTTTTAATTATTTCTTATTTTTAGAATGGCAAGATTTTAAAAAAAAGATCTAATACAGACATCTTTTACTTTGCTGTTCTTTTTTTCCTCACACAGAGAGGGTGGTACTCAGTTAATAGCGTCTCGGGTTTTATAAATGAATAGAGAAGGGGTTTTAGTTTGTATTGTGATTTGTGGGAATTTAATGTGGTAGTTATGGAGTATGCATTTTAAATACAAGCAGAGAATAGATTTCAATCTGATGGTGATAAAGTATTGCCTGATTATTAAACGACTTCTTAATAGATACATACCTATAAATATAGTCGCCTTTCATTTGTTTATTTCATAACTATGACATCATTCATTTTTACTACTTTTATGGAACAATGAATAACAAAAAGTTTACATCTGAAGTGAGATCTTCCTTTAAAACTCTCTGCACATTTTAAGATAATTTAATCTTCATTCTTGGCCCCTTCACCCTTCTTTCTCGCTATATATGTTTTGACTATATAATTTGTTACATTATTTTAGGAAAAGAATAAATTTTAAAAATAGTGAAAGTCTCTCCCTACAGAACTGAAAACCCAAAGAAGTTATAGATAATGTATTGAATAGAACAAAATTACTGATATCCTTATAATATGTATATTGGCATTTACAGCTGCCCTGCCATTTTTATGTTTTATTTTAAATCATTGTGTAGAATTAATTTGTGTGACGTTACTTATCATAATTTTGCACTTACAAAGATAAACTTAATATAGGTTGGCTAGCCAAATTCAATACATGTTGGTACTGCCAGACAAAAAATAGACTTTCTTATACATCTGATGAAACTCTCAGTGATGCCTAAGTGCCGTGGTCTTATCGATATATACACGTCTAGAGGCACTATTTGGGTATTTAAGTGCCATGCAAAAGAATGGGTAAATCAGACGGTAATCTAGGTTAAAAATCTCAACAATAACAACAGCTGCATAATGGAACGTTGAAGGATATATTATGGGAGAGAGAGGAAATAAAAGGGAATAACTCTAGGTAGCAGAGTACAGGAGAGTGAAAGAAGAAAAATGAAGAGGCAGGTTGGCCACAGTAAAGTTTGGAGGATAATTTTATAGAAAACTAAGATATGTTTTTGGTATCTAAATCCCAATTGATGCAATCCATTGTGCTCACAATACCTTTGTTCTGAGTAGATTTACAAAACATTAAGTTGAGACTTTCTTCATAATTTCTTTTTAATGCCTGTATTCAAACTAAAGATGATTTTTTTCTCCAGAAGCAGAGACTTCTTTGTTTAGGGCAAGATGTAGTGTATCAGAAAGATACAATACCTGCCGGACAAGAAATATTAAAAATGTGAGGCAGCTTTTCTACTTTCACTCACTTTCAAGTAGAAAAGCCGTTAGGAATTTTCTTTCTTTGTTCTATACTAATTTCTTTGGCTTGTATGGTGAACAAGCCACATGGTATGGTACCATGTATGGTAAATGTTGAACAATCTTGAACAAATGCCTAGTTAACACTTTATGACTATTACACCTTTCTGTATTTGCAAAAAGGGCTGCATGGTTATTATGGTTTTGGTTTGATGTGGTTTGAGATCTTAGATGGTTATTATGGTTTTGAATTGATGTTGAAAAAGAGTTTGTGAAGAGGACTTGTTTTTTAAGAGTGTTGCTTTTTACTGCATTTTGTTGGAATATAAAAGAAAAATATTAGTTTTTTTCTTTTACTGTGTAATTGTGACAGTATGTTGGTTTTTTTTGTTGTTTTTTCTCTTTTAGCTTACAGGTCATTCATTTAATTAAATGTAGTCTGAATTTAAGGTATATATGAAAACATATATTAATTTGGGGACAAGGAATAAACATCTATAATGACTCTTAATTCTTCATAGGGCATGTTAATTTCTAATTTACTAACAAAACCCTTCATTTACTCAACAAACTCTTGGCTGCTCCATGATGGCAGATCCAGACCTTCATTTGAAACAGGCTGGGGGTGACTGAAATTGTTGAACACTCAGATCAATCCACTTTTGGCAGGTGGGAGAGGCTTTGTGCAGGGAGTTGGACTGTATGATCTCCATAAGTCCCTTCCATCTTCACCCACACAGTGACAGACACATTTATTCTGCATTACTCCATAAGGTTTTCTGATTATTGTTTCTCTATATACAAGTGTAGGTGGCATTTTGGGTGCGATATGCAGTGGGCTGGCCTGAATTGCTGCAAAGATCCTACTGGCAGGAAGGCGGAGATTTTGGGCTGTGTGTAAATATACCTATGCTAATGGTACCAGTTGTTCTGGAAGCTGGCTATGGTACTCTACATTGTCAAAGGCTCTCAATGCAAATAGAGAAGGTGGCAAGCCAGAAAAATGACAGTCTGGAAAGCAAAAGTAAACTGGTGCAAAGATACATTGTGCTTAAACCTTCCCCAGGAGATATTTAACTGTTCTTCACAACTTTGTAGTGGGAGAGATTCTTTATGTTTCTTAAATACTTTATACTGGGGCAAATTATCCATATAGCTTGAAAGGAAATCTTTCCAGCTGTATAGGTATTGACACTAAATCTCTCTTGCTGCAAATTGGTCTGTTTACCATGTGAAGTGGCCCTGGAGTACAGATCTCTTCTATAAGTCTTCTGAATACATCAAGATGTGATATGTATGTCCTTTATAATCTCTTCTATTCTAAACAAAGTATTTTTTTTCCATTTTGGTTTTTTTTAGTAATTTATGTTCTTTAAATGTTTCTTCATGCTGCTGCTTTTGCCTGAACTCTTTCCAGTTTGTCTACATTTGAATTTAAAGAACTGAAATTAGACACAGCTGATGCTGCACATCTACCAAAAATAAAGAAACGCCCAAACCAGAAAACTTCCATGCATCTGGTATACAACACTCTGTTAATGCACTAGAGAGGGCAGCAGCATTCCACTATTGATTCAACTTGTGGTCTGTGGTAGGTTCTGCATCCTCTTCTACAGATTCAGAGGGGTCACCTCTCAAGTGAACATTTCAGGATTAAATTTCTTTCAGTACAATGAGAGGCATAATGGCATGATTCCTTTGTTGGTGATGGTTTTGTTTTTTGTTTCCTCAGGATCTGGAACCTGTTTTCATGCTGTAGCAAAGAAAAGGGAGAGGGAAACTACCTACATTTGAAATGCTCAGTCTCTGAGTTCTGAGATGTTGATTGTTTTGTTTTTCTACTGTTACCTCTCTCCTTCATACCCCTCTGTACTAGCTCCCCAAATCTGTGACACTGAAAAAGAGATTAAAGAACAACATAAAGAGTTCTGCAGAGACTGACTGCAGAGGTCAGTCTTCTATAGAGAAAAAAATTCTAAGACTTCTTTTTTTTTCCCAGGGAGAAAATGAAAAAGAGTTTTAGGAAAGAGTGCTGTAATGCAAATCTTTCCATTGGAAAGTCTCTGAAAAGAACAAAACCCGGCTTAGGAAGATCAGAGAATTCTTCATTCATTTTATGGGGGCAAGGATGACTCTCTTGGGGTCAGCTTATGGAGGAGAATATAGCTTCTTGGTTGGTTGGGTTTTTTTGGTGTGGGGTTTTTTTTTTGTTGTTGTTTTGTTTTGTTGTTGTTTTTGTTTTTGTTTTCCTTTTTTCCCTGGGAGCACTTTATTCTATTCCTTGGATTCTGTTTCAGACCATATTCCCAAAGAATGAATACATCTACATGTAAATCTAACATAAGACATTGTCATTAAAAATAATAAGCAGAACCTACTCAACAGCTTCCAGAGCATCTAATATTTTTTGCATGTTGTGCAAATTTTGTATACTGTGAATAAATGTTCCTCTATGGCAGGAACATTGAAAAAAATAAAAATGATAAAATGTTTCTGTGTTATATGGATACTGCACAGGAGAGGGGGAAGGTGGAGAAGGTTGAAATTGCTAGCATTGTGTCTTGTCTGGACTGCACTTCTAATGTAATATATAACTCTAAAGTAAAAGCAGTCATACAAATTTGTTAGCCCCAGTAAAAGCCATGTGCAATTGACTTGTGTGCATCATTGTTTTAACTTTTCAAGAGGCTTCTCCACAGAGGACTGATACTTGTGAAACAGTGGATACAAAGCATATGTCATTTTTATCCACTCGAGTTTGTGCCAACCAAGTTGCTGAGACATGTCAATGTAACTATTGTTCTGAGTCCTCATCAGAAGTTTCTGATTAAAAATCAGATCACTTTAGAACCCAGTCTGGATGAATAAAGCACAATGATAAGTAGCGGTTAACTTATTCTGGATAAAAATGAAATGTAGTTGTGTTTGGAGTTTTCATTAAACAGACAATAACATGGTACACCTCCTAATATTTAGTTTGTTGTCTTCTGTGTAAAATTGCTCATTTTTTACAAAAAAAAAAAGGTCTGTCAATGCAGGCCTTTTCCTGAACACCCAATAAGCCTTATTTTTGTTTCCCTCTTACAACCTTTTTGAATTTACTATTCTTTAAAGCTTGTTATCTAGCTATAATCACTGTAGTGACTAGTGTTCGTGAGAGGCTATGGAAAGATTGTAATTGTTTTTCTGAAAATATTAAAAATCTGTTAAGAATCAACATTTATTGCAAAAATAAACTTGATTACAGGAAATTCCCCACACACCAAGCCTTTGCCCACATGCAAAGCATATTTAAAGTAAGAAAATTAATTAATTAAAATATAAAGCAAGCAAACAAACTGATATATGCCTCTGGCACATTTTTACTTTTGGATGAGTTCTGAAATTCCAGATTGAATGCAGCTTCTTTTCCAGAAAATCTCTAGCTATGGTGGTTTATAATTAATAATTTATCATTAGTAACAACTTCCAGGATATGAATTTTCATATTCCCTTAAAGGTGCATTTTATGTTTTTTGAAGCTTAATAAGAGGTATTTTTCTCTTCAATCTTCATGCTCTTTCATGAAAGCCTATGAAAACATTCTACTCTGAAAGACCATATGGGACATATTTAAAACAATGGTGAACAGAGTCTTCCTCATGCTGCCATTCTGCATTTTTAAGTGGAGTCTACCTAATCTATCTCTCTGAAAGCAAAATCTGTTTTAAAAATCAGATCTTTGACTTTTTAATTCTGTGCTCTCTTTCATGACACATTGCTGTTGGGCATCCCATCAGGATGATATTAAATGCTTTCCCTACAAAGTGGAAGAGAAATACTATGTTTCTTAAGTGTATTTAATGGAGAATATTTATGTATACATTTTGTTCAGCAGGGTAGGTTAATTCTGAAGCAGGCTGGAATTTTCAAATTTGGGGTGAGCAGTGCTTTTCTCCATGTTTTTTTCTGTTTTCCATGATTCTGCCTATTTGTTATCAACAGAACCTGAGGGACAGCATTGTTTTTAACAACTCTCTTTTAACTCAAGCTCATTGTTAGATCTTAACCTGCTATTCCACAGTTAAAAAAGCTTCTATTACTATTTCTGAAAACACAGTGTTCTTATACCAAATGGTAGTTCACAGCCCCATGCCTCAGAAGTGGCTGTCTCACCCAGTGCCTCTGACGGGGACCATTGGTTGCTGAAGGCAGTGAAGTTACTATGACATTGCTGTGCACATTGCCAAGGCCAGATGTCTGAGTGCTGCTGCTGCCTGGTAAACTGGCTTCTCCTGGCAAGCAGGAGTAGTTCCTCTCACTTACAGTAGTTGTTGCCACAGTTCCTTGCATTGCTTCCAGTGGAAGCCCATAGATTAAATACTGCACCAAAAATAAAACCACACAAAGTAGGAAACCTGCATGCATTTCTGTTGTTTTCTAGTCATTGTGTTGCAAAGATTTTTCACTTCTTTCAAAAGCAAGTTGAAATAAGATCTTTTTTTTGGGGAGTTGCTGAATATTGCAAGTTCCAAACTTGTATAATGATCTCAACAGTGGAATGATTCAGGTGACAACTAGAACTCCTGGTTTATGGAAGTTGTGTTACCAGCTATTGTACGCACAAGTGTGAGAAAAAGAGCAATACTTTTGCTACAGAGCAGGGAAGTACACACAGGAGGTGGAGGGACCAGAATGCCTAAAATAATCCACAAGGTTGCTATCCAAATCTTGACCTTGAAAGCATGTATTTCTCCACAGAAACTGACAGCAAAGAGATTTCATATGGGTTTCTGTTATGACAGCTGCTACAGTCATGGTTTCATTTTGTGAAGCCTTGCCATTTTTAACAATACCTTATTTTTCAGTTCTCAAAGTTTTACTCAACACTGGATGTTAAAGGAGTTGTTCAACTTTTTGTATGAGCTGTGCTGCCCAGAAGAGAAGAGGTGGTTGGTATATCAAGACTGTATGTATTACTCCTGCTAATTCATTAGATCTAAAATAGCTCTGTTGTTGGAGAAACACTTCTCATTGCTAATGGGTCTGTGTTCCGGAATCTAGTCTGAAAAGGAACTGTCTGGAAACTTACGTTTTTTGAGGATTGCTTATTAAAGTATTTTAACCTTTCCTTTTTTTTTCTTTAAATCAAGCCACACACTTTTTAAAATTCACTGTCAAAGTCAGATTTCTCCCTCTGGCCCCGAGTTATTCAATACCTGTTATTCTTGTTACTGTTATTCTGGTTTAGTAATCAGAGTTGCTAAATCATGTATTGAAATAAATTCTGAAATAAATACACTTTGGCATATTGAAAACAAAGCATCTCCTAAGGGAAAAAGAAATAGGTGTAGAATGAAACTGAAAAACATCTCGTAGGTGTGTGTCACAATATATGTATCTTTAGTTAGGTGGTTGACCTTTGCTGATGCTACTAGATGTTTGACCGGACTCTATACTCTAAGGACAATAGACCTTTTAATATTGGGTCTTTTTTCAAATTCTACCCTACTTTGGTAGGTTTTTGTGTAAGAGTTAGCTTTCATCCTAAGAGTTTTTATGACACTCCCTCTGACATTTAAAGAGCAATCTTATTCCCTAATGTTCATTGTGTTGCAATTGTTATGTAAGCCAAGCTCATTTTGTTGCTAATATAAATAAGCTTTCCATTTCCTGAAATTCATTGCATCCTTTTCCTGTTCTTGTGCCAACTTGAATCATATTTCTTGCAAATGGTTCACCAGATTTGCATGTAGCAGTTCTGGTGACCTCTTACCGGTACCAAGTGCAGTGTCTTGCAAAGTGTTACAGCAATTTAGTAGCTGGGCGTCTGCTTTTTTCCTGATGAGTTCTTTTCTCTAAAGCTGTAAAACTTGTGTCACCTGTGTAATCAGTATTTGTCTTCTCATCCCCTATCAATCTGAATCTATTATTTTCTTCTGAGTTTGAAAAAAAGAGCAGAGGTATCAAAAATAATTTCTTTCCTGCTTATTTTGAGTGGAGGATGTACTGCGCCTTGTAAGTCCTTAACTAAATGAAAAAGCTGCAGAATGACCTCACCTAGTACCCAACAGAAAGAATCTTAAGAAAGAGAAGTCATAAATGTCTTAGCCTTACCATCAGGGGGTGCAGAAGTCATAAATGTCTTAGCCTTACCATCAGGGGGTGCCATCAGGGCGTGCACAGATGCAAAATCAATTTAGAACCATAATTAATTATTAGCAGTTTGATATTCTTTCAAGGTTTAGTTTCTTTGCTTCTTCTAGAAAATTATTCACTCATCAGTATGAAAGATCTGTTTTCCCACTTTCATTGTTATACACTTCTCAAGTATTTTGGTTGTTTTCCTGAGCCATCTTAAAGAAATATCAAGCTTTTGCCATTCAAGTCCTGAACTCTTCAGTAAGGTTTCATTGTTTTTATCTTAAATGTTAATGGTACTGGAGCTCTAGTCCAACAAACCATTTACATGCTTAACTGCCTCTGTGATACTTCTGTTGTTTTCCATGGGACTACTTGGGTGTTTGCAAGTGATTGATTTGATACAACTTGTATACTCTCTAGGATTGAATCAGTCAGAATCAGAAGATAAAAGGTATTGCATCTGCCTCAAAAATTTCAAGAGGAATATATGTTCATATTTTACATATCCTTTTTAGACATATCCTTTTTAGAGTTGTTTTTTTGTTTAGTCTTGTATTTTCTTGTGGTGTGGTTTTGTTTTTTTTTTTGTTTTTTTTTTCGTTTTTTATTCTTCTTGGTACTTAGGATGGTAATATGACTTGTGTATATGAAAGCAAGAGATACTTGATACTGACATGGTAAGTACTTAAAAGAAGATTAGGGTCAGCCAAACTATAAATCTAAAGAAATGACTATTAAACAGATAACATACTTTATAAAAGTAGTTTGACAGCTGTTCTGTTAAAGGTGATTGGGTGTTAAAACCTGTCGTTAATATACAGCAGTATTGTTGCAACAGAAACTGCATCTGTTGAGTTTTTACGAATTCTGGCCCTTTTAAAGATGATCTTCTAAAAGTATCCTAAGCATTTGCTATATTTCTAAAAAAAAATATCTTTTGAGTTATATCTCTCTTGGCAAATTTGCAGTTGTGTATAAGGTAGTATTGACTCACCAGCCCTACAAAGATTTTTCCCCTGAAATTTCTGAATGAACAAACAATACAGGTGACATTTTTGTCATCTTACTATTTTTTTAAATCTGTTAGTCTAATAAATAGATTATTACATATTAAGTATTTTGGAAAAGCAGTCTAATTAAAGAAGTCAGACTCTTTACTGAAATGTGATTGAATCTATTTCCTTGAAGAATAGACAAAAGAAGTTATTTTTGGTCTTTGGAAAATAAGCAGTGTGTGACGCTGGCAATTTTACAGAAGTAAAGTTCGTGGACAATAGTATTACAAGAATTCCTCTTACAAGATAACCATTAAGAAATGCTAGTGCATATGTCTTCCATGGATACTGTAATGACTAGGGAATGTTTAAGCATAAATGTAAAACCAGTATTTTAGATTTGCCATGGTGATAATAATATTGCAAAATCTATGCCTTACTGTCTTTCTGAGGGGAAGTGGACTACAAGTATAGATCACTTTCTGAATGATTTTATATTTAGAGATGCATATTATATTCTTTAAATGGTTGTATTTTTTATTCTTAAAATTTCTTTGTATTCTTTATTCTTAGCATTTTATATACGTAAATTATATTACATATATTAAAAACTGGATTATTGAGAAACAGAAGTTTACCTTACCTTTACGAAACTCTTGTGTTCAGAAATAAAGCCTTTGTTTAATATCTATAGAGATCAAAATCACTTTTTTTCCTGATCTCTAACACAAATTCTTTCACTCTGCTCTTCATCTTGTTGTAGGTCACATGATTCTCATGAGATATTTTGCTTTATTTAAATCTGAACTTAGGCTAGAAGGTAAAACTGTAATTTAAATTTATTGTGTAATGTTAAAAGAAGCAGAAGCAGCCTAAGTCAATAAAGTACTACTGCCATCTGTTCCTGAAAAAGGTATCTCTTCGGTTCTGAAGAGAAAGGTACAACAGGTTTCAAATCCAAACTTCACCTGTGTGGAAGGAATGGAGTGAATGACTGGTGTCTGTTATCATTTAACCTTTCCCTGGGCACTGACTGCCTTTATAAGGGTGTTTTATGAGAAGGGCCATAAATACTGTGATAGACAAAATGAAAATGGAGGAGAGCCAAGAATTCCTACTAAAAGTGTCCACTGCCCAAGTGTAGAAGTACTTGTTTCTGTTCAGCCTGAACTCCTCTGGAATCCCCTGTGCAATTCTGCAGAGCAGCTGACGAGGTGCCTGGATGGTGGCAGCAGCCTTTGGCTGCAATCCTGCTGCCTATGTTCAAATTCTTGGGATAGAATAGGAGCAGCAGTAAGCTACCTCAGCAAGCCTGAATGTCCCCTTCTGTACAGTTCTTTTCTCTTTGATTACTTGGTGGCTCCCAAGCTTCTACTGAGTAAACTTAGGAACTGAGATTTTTCATCTTTCTCTGAGCCACATGGTGCTGTGCGTTGCTATAATGGAGTACTATATGATGATTCAAATTCTTCTTCATGGAAGATTTTTAATAAAAGTGAGTTTTAGACTATGACAGTCATTCAGGAATGCAGTGACCAAATCTTCTGAGGAGGATCACAGAAGGCTGAGTGCTGTAGGAATGTAGACAGGTAGGTAGGAATGGCTGTAAATAAATACCTTTAGTTATATTTTAGGATGATGGTACCATGCAAGTAAATGAGAAGTACTGTAGGAGCAGAAAAAAATCCCCAAATTGGATGAAAGAACAAGGGAGTGAGGAAAATTATCAGAATTTCCTTACTGCCTTACATTTTAATGAGAAATACTGCATTTTTATCAGTGTGGCTTGTGTGACTTGCAAAAACAGTCATCTTCATGAGGGATGAGGTTCAGTAGACACCATTATGTGCAATTTTTTTCTAGAATTATGCCCTTTGTGCTGACCAAGTGCAATACTGCTTTCTCCAATGCCATTTTATAATAATTATAAAAGTCTTCTGAAGACTCTACAAAAATTATTGTTTCAATGGAACTGTCATATTTTACAGGAATGATTCTTTCTTATAAATCTCATTTGAAAGTTCAAGGATGTTGCATCCTGCTGAGCCATTGGGTGTTTCTATTTTCAGTACTTTGTGTGCTACTTGAGTCATATTGATTTCCAAATACTATAAAACTGTAGAAAACAGGAAGAGTGCAATAGCCTTGTACAGTAGCTGAGATTTTTTTTTTCCCCCTAATTAAAGTATTTATTAAAATTGAACAGGAATCGCTCAGTGTAATAAGAATCTGCATTTTCTTGCTTATCAACCCAAGCTACTCTTTGAACTAATTCCAATTAATCCTTCTTATTGTTCAAGTGTAAGCTTTATCTGCTGTTGAAGAAAACTAAGGGAGAAACTTAAATGTCCTCTGAAAAGGTAGGAAGATACAATTTGTGCAGGTCAGAAATTATGAAGTCTGGCAATAACAAATTGGTGAAAACCCAATCCTTTTCCTTGTGTCTGTGTTATCATTGTCTGATCTATTTATCTGTATCTATTTATCTGTATTTCATTACAATAACTAATATTCTGGAACACCAACTTGCTGTAATTAAGGTACTTTCTATTTCAGTTACCCTGAATGTTCTAAAATGCAAACCTTGGATAGATTTGTGGTTGTGAAATAGTTCTGGCAGTTCACATTTTCATTTTTTTAAAATAAGCATGCCTGAAATATTTTTACTTCTAAAGTTGGGAAATATGGCAACATTACTCTCTGCTTCTAATATATACAGGTACCACAGAACTTCCCATTTTCTTATGAAAAAAAAACAACAAACCTCTGAGTACCTGTTTGGTTCCCCTCTGGAGCTTGTTCAGAGACTTGATGGTTCCACATAGCTAGTCACTTCCTAAGAGTGATCAACAGTCTGCCAGATTTCCTGCACAGACTTTAACTAGTTTGGTGGAAATCATCTAGTAGGATTTATTTTTGTGCTCTTAAGAGAATTTATTAATTTCTTCCCCTCATATGTGCCTGTGCCTTTCTCTGAAGGACAAATGTCAGAGGCTGAAGCCAACACCATCAGCGTGCACCTCCCTCCCATAAACCAGAAAGCCTGCCTTCTGCTGGTTGCATGATTCCTACACTGGGAGTGAGAGCTAGGCTCACACGTGGTGCTCTGTGTTTTGAGTAACAGCATTTTACAAATGTGCACTCGGCCTCTGGTTTCCATGTACAGCTTGTACTGTGAGGCATGTGTGGTTAGGCAGACCTTTCAGATGTGAAGTATGCACCTGAGGGCACTGGCTGCAGTTTAGGTCCCACAGACATACCATTTATTACTGCTGATGAAATTCTTTGCTTAAAGAAGGAAGATATCATCAAGGTTATATTTGTCAATATAAAAGCTTTAATAATTTGGATGAGGCAGGCTGGATTGGATGTTAGTAACGTGACTGGGTTACTTTTGCAGTTCCTTGTGACAGTAGTGCTTTACATACAGGCAAATCTCAGTATAAATTCAAGTATGTATAAATGTTAAGCATTTTGCCCCAAACCATGTAATAAACTTGTAACAAGGCTTAGGGCCTGCCTCCATCCATATTATTCTTGTACTGCTGGTTTCTGCTCTTTCATAATCTTTCAAATACAGCCTTGTTCCAAACTAGTCCTTTGCTGTTCTTGCATCCTCTGTTACTCCATCTCCATACCTTTATTAAAGTTTGCCTTTCTGGGAAGATACCTCAGGAGTGTGGACCAAGGAGTGCTGAGCAACAAAGAAATGGGAGGATGATGGAAGGGGAATGAAAGGAGTAATTAGAGCATTCTGTATTCAGAAGTATTTCCTTAAAGAATGCACATAAATGGATAGAAGGATGAGAATTAGGTCTGAGAATTAAGGGCCTGCCAGGAAATGTGATGCTTTGAAGACAAAGGAAATAAATGAATAAAAGCTTCACTAAGATGGGGTTAAGATTATTCACTAGTGCTCTGTAGTTTTTAAGGATGTAGAGAATAGCTAATACAAAGCCTCTAGAAACCAGAAAGTGCATAATTTAATGTGCTTAACTTCCACTGCAGGATTTTAATTCTGCTTTTCTGGAATGATGCCTTGCTGTATCATCACATGCTTCTGCACAGTCTCTGCAGGTGTCCCAGCAGCTCTGGGCACAGAACACCTGGCCCTGAAGGGCAAAGCCCTAACATGTCCTTCTTTCCCTGGCAAAATTCAGATTTTTAAATAGGTATGGCAAGTAGAGGCTTTTCCCAGCACTGAGCTTACTCTTCACAGATTACACCAGACTTGCCTGGGGTTTCATTCTGAGATTCTCCTTTCACTTACCACTTGCTATACTTTCAAGATTCATTGTCATATATGCCAGTAGGCTATTAGTAATTCTGTGACACGAAGGCATTTTTGTTCATCTCTAGGGAACCTTTGTAGCTGAATCATTCCCACACAATCAATTCAGTTCAGCCCTGAAAGGAGGCATTCTTGATTCCTTGGGATAAATATATACTCTTTTCAAATCACAAGATGCAGCTCTTCCAGTCTGCTCTCACTAATAACTCCACTGGTTGCTACACTGAGCATTAACATAGTGAATACAGCTGGAGTGTTTGCAAATATGTGCTGGAATGTAAGTGTGTGAATACAGCACAAACAATAACACATTGTTCTAGTTCATTCACATATCTATTCATGTATCTTGTAGCAATTTTCAGGCCCCTGAGAACCATCATCTAGTCCAGTCTCTTGGCTATCTGTCCTGTATGTGTGTCTCAGACCATAGCTTTCTTCAGGAGTTCTCTTTGAGCTCCAAAGAAATCAAAAGATGGACAACCTCCACTAATTGCAGAGGTTTTCCTATCTGTGAACTCTTGTCACTGAACTGTTCCCAGGGACTGTTGGCAGTTTCTTGACTTAATAACCAAGGACACGTCTCATGGGTGGCAAGTACATTATTTTTCATTGTCTGAGGCACAGGCTAAAAGCATCTGAGACACCACTGGTACACTTGGACTATGCTAACTAAGGTTTGGGACATTCAAAACTTAGAAAGTTAAAAAATGCTTTATTTCTATATTACTTTTCATCTTCACTTTTCATGGAAAAACCTGAAAGAGGGTGCTAGGGTTCTTTGAGTAAAGTTTTTAAGTCCAGGTATAAAATTCCTGAATAAGATTCTTGTGCTTTATTCCTGTGTACAGGGCCCAGCAAATCCTTATAGCATGTAATGCAGGTGGAGAAGCATTTGGGAAGAAGGAGTTAGTACTTGAAGTCTCTTAAGAGGAAATACTAAGAACAGGCACTTGAGGAAGAATACTTCTGTTGAACTTGAGGTTGAGTACTCAGTAATGCCAAAACATAGCAAGGGCTTTAATATTGAATTTTGGACTGCATTTTTCCAGAGTCTTAGCTATGTCCTTCCTCTGTTCATTGTCTGTATGTGATTGAGATAAGTTTTGGAAGAGCCATAGTCTCTAAAGCTTTAATACTTTGTATTTCTTTGTCCATTCTTTGTTCATTTGCTGGCTTATTAACAGCTCTTGCCAATGCTCTCTATTAATTTTCATAATATCCTTACAAACAAAAATTGATCTTTTGGTGAATTTAAATATCCTTCTTCAAAGGCATGCTGGAAGATATTTTTTCCCTGGCTGAATGATAATCTTTATTATATTTATGACTTCTAACAAAGCTCTGGGTTCTCAGCTAATTAAATTGTGTGGGTTTTCTTTTGATAGAAATATTTTCATCTGTAGTGCTTTTTCACCTCTTGAAATATTTTGAAAATTAAAATGATAATATGAAAAAGCCACAAGACATGCATTATCCAGTCCTGGTTTAGACATTTGTAATGGATTCTTGAGCCTCAAGTGATAATGTATCAAGAAAAGTTTAATTCACTTAACCAGAATGATGAAGGAAGCTTGTGCAGCTTTATACTTCATTTTTTACACAATTTTATTCACATTTTAATGGAATTAACTCATGATCTATCAACCCATGAATTAAGACTGTATTAATTTCCAATTCTTTATTCTATTTGCTGCATTTCATATATAGCATTTTACGAGAATCTGTTAAATGTTGCTACACCGTGATCCTAGTCTTTTAGTGCTGAATGTTGCAATATAGATTGCATTAGTGGAACTTATTTTATTTAAAACAGTGTCTGAAAATATTATTTTTAGTAGCGCATATATACGTGTTTCAGAACATAGAGTATTTATACATTCTTTTAAAATCATCACAAAGATCCATACTGTCAGGCTAGCTCAAGTT
>JANHFX010005766.1:56120-76096 GCA_027560015.1 Chloroceryle amazona | reverse complement strand
AATCACTGAGTCTCTCTCCCTTATTCCCTTTCTCTCCCCCCTTGGGGAGGGAGGGGGTTAACAGAGAGCAGCTGTTGCAGGTCTAAGGGGCCCCCCTGACCCTAAACTGTGACAGATCCTAAGCTTTGGCTTCTGGGAAACACTTAGCTGGAAGTTGCATAGATCTTTTATTCCATTTTTCTTAGTGCTGGTGCCTACTACTTTCTGCATTTATGTTTATACCAGCATATACCTGACAAGAAATTTGCACCAAGCTTTGTCATTGTTTTGTTTAGATGTCCTCTTTCTTCTAAAGAAAAAAAAAATAAAGAATCTAAAGATACTACTACACATTAGTTTTTTAAAAATTTGAATTTTAGAAATCAGAATGTGTCTTGATCAGGTCTTCACTTTACAAAGAGATTTTTTGAGAAATGGTAAACTTTTTTTTTAATAAAAACACTGAGAAGTTTTTAATTCAAGTATAGATTGTTTTGTTATATAAAATTATTGAAGGATGAAAGAATTCTTCTACAAAACTTCCTAAATTCATCAATACCATTTAAATGTTCTTTATATATCTGTTAGCAGAATGAAGGCACAAGAAGAAAATGAAAATCAGTTTCTGTTGTGTATCTAAAACAAGCATCAGAAGGCTGCATTTAGAGAAAAAAAATAATAAAGCAAACTTCAGTGGTTTATGATTTAGAAGCAGTAGGCTCTATGAGATGAGATGTTATGGAAACCGATTATTGGAGATTTTCAATTTGGACAAGTGCTGACTGAGAATATTTTCTTTCTGTTATATGCTCAGCCCTATAATAGTAGCAAAATTGAATATTTTGCCTGTCTTCATTTTTGGGCCTTTTGGGACTTGGCTCAAATGCAGGAATAAAACAAACTACTTTTCAGAGTTTTGAAGACTTTGTCTTTCCCCTTCACCAGTGAAAAGAAGTAAAACGTGGATCAATGAATTCTTTTTTTTATTTTTTCTATTATTTTGCAAAACAATACAGATTACAGGGAATTAATCAACTAATGTTTCACTTCTTAAAAATTTAATGAGATTATTCTCTGAAGTAACCTGCTGTGCCAGTTTCATGGTGATAATATACAATATTCCCTGAAGCTATTTCTGACGTCACCGAGTCTAACATGGTTTAGGATGTTTGATGGAAAATTAGGTGTAGGACAGATGCTGGCTGGAATACCCAATAATCTCAGGAATACTATACTAAACAGAGAGTCTGGGCAGAGTAGATTTTATTTTTACCAGCTGTCACAAATATAAAAGCAAAATAAACAAGTGGACTGTGTGACAATCTGTTATACTATCCTGTTGCTTCACAA
The DNA here is from genome assembly GCA_027560015.1 of Chloroceryle amazona. Lineage (NCBI taxonomy): Eukaryota > Metazoa > Chordata > Aves > Coraciiformes > Cerylidae > Chloroceryle > Chloroceryle amazona. The sequence continues at coordinate 74,767 of JANHFX010005766.1, read as the reverse complement.
TAGTATGAAGCTGCTTTGGAGATTTTGTAGGTTTGATAATGTTAGGGTACATGTTGCTATTTATGATATAGTGGATGTAGAATTGAAAACTTCGTGTTGTGTTTGAGTATATTATCAACAACGCTGCAAAGAATGGGCGGAGAGAAAGGTCAGTGGGAAGCTGCTTGCTTGTTAAGTCTTGAGCTTCATGATTTTAAGATTCAAGGGAGCCTTGTGGCACTTAGTTGACTCAAGCTGTCATTATGCCATGGATTTTTCACTTATTTTTAATGTGTGCTTTGAGAAACTAAGATTCTCTAATACTTCTGAAAGATACTTTGTTCTAATATATCCAGTGATGTAGTGATCAGAAGTGACTTCTGATTTTGGTACATTACTCTTTGGATGAGAATTTAAGAATCTGGATCTAAAAATGATAGCTTGTGCTACTCTTTCCTTGCTTTCAATAGATTGCCATGTCATACAGCTCCTTCATAAATTCAGTGATTTTCATTAAAAAACTAGTTTTGATTTTTGGCCCTAATACTTTGATGGGAAGACTCTTACAGGTTTCTCTATCACAGTGTTTAGTAACCTGAATATCTGGCTAATTTTTATACACTTATTTTCATTCCAACATTCTTTTACCCTGACAGCTTTATCTCTCAATAGTATTTAAAATCCTGTTGTATAAGGAAACTTAATGGGTAGCAATGCTTTATGTGTCATAAACATTTTCGATTACATACTTTTATTTTGCTTTCAATAAATATGATTTTGCTTACTAAATTCAGAGTTGTTGCTTTATGACTGAAAATTTTCTCTCCAAATTTTTGGTAAAAGAAAGAAAAGCACTCTATGGTATATTCAGTTTTGGGATTGCAGGTGACAATACTTACTGACATGCAGTAGTGTATCAGCTTTGTAAGGATTCAAAGAGACTAAGCTATTATGAGAAGTAACAGCTACCTTCTACCAAAAAAGTCTGCATTCTTCATGGATTTGAGAAGTTTACTCACATTACCCAGTTTGCTTTTTTATGGATAAAAATGCATCAGCTGTTCTGAATTGTACAGCTCTAACTAGTTGCATATGCATTGAAAACAGCTGTTCTTTTAATATAAGATGATAAATAATTGGCAACTATTGCAAGTCATTATCAGATATGGCTAGATGGAAATTCTTTTTACATTAATATGCTGTCACCTGAAGAAATATGAACTTCTGAAGCATATTTAGACATGCTTAGGCAGGCTCTAGTTTTTTGTAGCAGGTTTCTGGAAGGTTTCTACACTACAGCATCAGGCTACATTTTTTCTGAAATAAGAGACTAAGCAGATCCATTGAAGTGATAACCTTGCGCAGGGGTTTTGCACAAGGAAGGAAGAATATTTTGCTATCTAGAGATGGAGTAGGTACTTTGGCACAAAGGAAAAATCAGTTACATCCTTTTTGCAGTCTGACTATGATTTTTAGTAGTTAGTCCTACTGCTACTTTTGATTTTTTTTCTATAAATTTAATCAGTGTAAACTTTATGAATAGTTAACATACATATTCATTACTTGATATCAAAAGGAATTATTTGGTTCTTATATTTGTAAAGTGTAAGTGTAAAATAACTAATATGTACTTTGAAGAAACTGTAATTGAATCAGTTATTGTACTTGGTAATTGTGTTTATTAAAAAGAATGTTCTGAAATTCATATCTATAGGGGACAACAACATTTTTATTACAGGATTACCTTTTTATTCAGCTTTAGGAATGGGAATGCAAAATTGAAGGAATTTAGATGTTGAAAAAATAAGAAAAGGTGTTTGCTATGGTTAAAAATGGTTAATGTTGAGCAGAAATTCTGTTTCATTACCATTAATAATCCAAAATTAATTTTATTTTTCAGAATCAATGTGTGATTCTATCTTTTAATAATTATACATTGATTGCAACTAAAAAGCAGGTAATCATGCATTTCTAAAGTTCATTTCCATTCTAAAGTCATCTTTTGTCTATTCCTGGAGATAAGCGTCTTCTATTTTCTGCAAGGAAGTAAAAAACTCACAGAACATGAGTTATACTTGCAGGGAAAAATCTGGATTATTCAGTGGAGGGAAGCTGGAATAAAGGTGGAGAAAAGCTGAACTAATGGATAAGGTATTTTGGGAGTTAAAGCAAATTCTTTTTTTATTTCATTATGAAAGTATGTCTTTCTAAAGATAAGTGCATAAAATAGATTATAATGCTTAAGTGGCATCTTAATATATTTCCCTCAATTTGACAATAGCTTGACACTTCACAGATGGAAGAAAGGCATTTACTGACAATAGCAGTACCACTGTCATTGACTCATCCTAACATTATAAAGGGAGCTAACATGTCAGGATGTGGCTTTTTAATTAAAGCAGAAGTGTTGATACATTCACATAAGAAGTAATAGCCCTTTGGCCTTCACCCAATAGCCTTGTCCAAAACTGTGGGTACAAACGTTTTACTTGGGTTTAAGGGAAGATGGGACAAGCTTGTGAACAGAAGGCTGTTGAGGGCTTTAGACAGATAAAACCACTTGAGGCTCAAGAAACCCACTTGGAGTTTGAGAGGATGTCCAATGGAGATGACATACACTGCTACCTCTAAAGTCATTGGTTTCAGAGTGTTCTCAGAGAAAGAGAAGAAATCTGAAAATGAGATTTTTTTTTTTAGCTAGAAACTTAATTGTCTTTTAAGGGTAGCTTTGCCTACACGTTTCTGATCTTTTCTCATTCCTTATTCTTTTAATTACTGGTGTTTCCTCCATTTTGTGACTTGCCTGAAAATTCATCAGGTTTTGTGTTTTGTGATAGAATTAAACTGAAGGACCAGCTGAGTCTCTGATTTTAACACTAAACAAAAATTGTAATAACAGTGTATTTCCAAGGTTTTTTTGTCAATTAACAGATACACATGCAATGGTTATTTCCATACTGTAGTGAGGTTTGTTAGAAATGGATTAATGGTTGATGACTTCTGAAGGCCAGGCAACCTCTTTCAAGAGGTGGTTTCAGGCACCTTTGACAAAAATTCTGAAGTATTTGAAATAATAAACTGCAAGCAGATGAAGAGAGAAGAGAAGAGAAAGTCTGGAGAGGTTACTGATTGAAATTTATGGAATATAAACGGAGTTGAAGTTAAGGATAGCAGAGCCTAACAAAAAGTGCTTCTTTGTGATGTGTTGAGGTGCTTTCTAGTTTTTAAAGGGAGTATCACTGGGGTTTTGGCATCTCCTTGGATTAGGAGTGGAGTCTAGCATTAAATACTCCTGTGTTTTCCAGATCCTTTGATTTTGTGATTTTGCAACAGAATATAGTGTCCTTCTCCAAGGTTGTAGCTCTGAGTTCTATGGCAATACTAGGTATTCCTATGGCATGCTTTAAAGTCTCTTGTGAAGTAATTTGTAACATAGGAAAAAGTTACATTTTGTTTCTTAGATTTCCTTAATCATCATTTTATCTTAATTTAATTTTCTGTCCTCTGCCAGTTCTTCTTGGGCAAAGACAAATACAGGTATGTGTTTTAAAAATAATGGTACTTTCTTGTTTTCTCATGGCTGCATAAATTATGTGTGTCACAACTGCCACAAAACTAGATTGAGACAAAAGGTTTGCATATGGAGAAAATTCATATTGTCAGTCAGCTCTCTGTATAGACATGTGACCTACTCATGTTAAGACTGGCATCCTGATTCAAAGCTAATAGCCCCATTGGTATTAATATATGCTGCCTGGGTCTGACCTGCTTTGTTTAGGATGCATGTTGGTTTTTAATGTGTGTGACATTTAAGGGTTATGGATTAAAAAATAAAATTTTCAAAATAAAAAAACCCCTCATACATTTTTAATAGGGTTTACAAAAGAGCTGCTCTACAATTTCCATCTAGCAAGATTGTACAGTATTGAATTAAGTGTCAGTACTTCTGTGGCCATGTAAGATTTAATATTCCAGGCAAAGATATTAATTCTCTTTGAATAGACAGATGGATTTGCCTAAAACCTGCTTGTTAATTAATTGGATTTTTTTTTAAATAAGAAATTTTCAAATGAGATTTCAGACTGTTAGGTCTTTGATGAACACATTTTTATACTGTAGGTGTGTCTCTTTTTTTTTTTTTTTTTTTTATTTTCCAGAAGTATATATAGAGGGCCACAAGGAAACATTACTTAGTTTGATTTATACATTTTCTGTTGGAATGTAAATGTAAAACCTAGGTAGTTCAGAAATTCAAATAATCTCTCATACAAAACATGTCTGAGCTTGGATTGAAAATAAATAAAAATATCTCAAGAGTCAAGCTATTGCTGCTCATCATTGCAACATGAGGGAGCAGAATTTACCACTCACACAAATTTGCACTTTACTTTGAATAAAAAAAAAATCAAATTGCCACTACTAAATTACGCATGAGGAAAGTTACCAATCTTGCCGTCTCCTAAGATTTTTCATAAGTGCTGCTTTTAAAACTTCATCTTTTAAAGGTGAAGATCAAGAGGAGAATGAGGTCAGCAGAAGCATTTGCAAGCCATTTCATCTTCCAGTGAAAGGGAGAACAGAACATCAGAGCTGTGGCTAGATAAACCTATCAAGAAAGCATTAGGCTGTACAGACAATCTAATCTCATGCTGTGCTGTAGATGATGCACAAACCTGCAATCAAAGCTAGAATGTATTTGGTAAATTCTCAGGGATTCTGGAAAGCTCAAATATATATATTTTTATAAACTTTCATTTACCACTGTAGCTCTTTAGTCTACACTGATGTGGGATTAATTTAATACGTACATTAAAAGCTCTTCCTTTTGGTTTGTTACACTACTTCCTTTCATCCACTGAAATATACTTTATAATAAAATTTGTTTGTGCTAAGCATTTGTCTAAAGTATATATGTCCACAAGCACATTTCATTTTTGTTAAAAAGACAAATCTCAGTTATACCAGGTGTCTTTTTCCTCCCTGTTACTCAAAAGAGCTTGAATTGAAAAAAATTTTAAAAGGACAGAATACAAGATTTAAATCATGAATGCTACGTATATGCACCTGATATTTACCCACAGGCTTTAGGACAAGTTTTTTCCTTTGATATTACATTTTCTACAATACAGTAGTGTGGAAGGAACCATTTCTGATACAGCATGAATAGGGTCCCTGATAGGGGGACAAAAAAAGAAAGAAATTAAAAAGCCCAGGTAATACATTCACTGCAATTCACTGAAAACCATCTAAAAATAGCCCAAATATTAAAACATGCACTGCAGTTCACTGAAAGGGATCTATACTGGCAGTCATGTTGGGTGTACTTTGAGATTTAACATCAAGTGAATCAAGAGCTATAGATCTTAAAATTTGTTTACTTAGTTGAAGACATTGAATCATTTTCTTGCAGTGATGCAGCAGAAAGTTCACTACAAAACATAATATGTATATTTAACTTTTTTGAAAATATTTATTATTATTATTTCTCTGCAGTACTAATGAACCACTCTGGTCAAATCCTTATTCAGTAGGGATAAGCCATTTGTGGGTATATTTTTTTTAATACATGGATTTTATGTTGGTCTATGACCATAGTGCATCAAAATTTCTTTTAAGCAGTAGAAAAAAAAAATCTGCTGGTGTTGTTTGCTGTAGTCAGTGTCTGGTAATAAGGAAAGCAATAAGCTCATGTTGCTATAAGAAAGGTCTCTGTTCCACCTTCCCTGCATTATACATTGTTACTTTTCAGTTCTGTTGTTCTTAATACATAACAAGACTACCGTTCTCTTCATGCCCTGCTCTTCAGACACACATATGAAAAAACAGTGTTTGTTTCCTATGCTAAGATTCTATCTTGGTTACCTCTTTGGATGAGTGAGTAGTTTATGTCTTGATGAAGCGTTCAGACCAATAAAACATGTGAACCTCATTTTTTATTTTCTTTTTTTTCAGTGGGTTATGACTGAGACCTCTTACCTCATTTCACACAGCTGCCAATGTAGTAGTTCAGAAATGCAGGGGCAGGCTGTTATTGATGCCCATGTATCACCTAATTGGGAATTACAGGAATGCTGAAAAGAAGGACTACCCTTTCCTCCTGGCTCCTAGAACACAGAGTGATGGCAGGGCTGGACAGCAGCCACTGTTTCAGGCTTGATCCTGAGGCCAGTCTTTTCCAAGGTCTGTGTTGATTTCTGGATTGATCTGTGTGAACCACTTACTTTCTTTGTAGTCCTCAGTCACAGTTGATTGCACACATTTTCTAGGCAGTTCTAACCCTTGCATGTTTAATCCACTGCGGTCAGGAGGGCAAGTGGGATTTGTTACAAAGCTATATTTTGTTTTAAAATTCTTGCATTATTTTACACTTTCAGCTCTAGTTATTCAACTGGAGAGAATTTAGAAGCTTCTTGTAGTTAGCATCTAGAAGCAGTGGGATGCTGGAATTTTATGAAGTAACCTATGTAAATTGACTTAAAATTTCATTAATTTGAGTAGGTTTTGCATTTGGATCTCTGTCCATGTTTGTCATGGTTTCTGTAAACACAGTGTTAGCAAAATACCTTATACAGGAAAATGCAAGTACTAAGGAGATGATGCCGTGCTGCATTAAGTAGAAGTGTATCAAATTCAGCATTTTCTAGTAACCGTTATTATTACTGTCTGAATAATGCCCTATGAGATTCCTTGTAGTATGGCTTCACAGCAGTGAAATATTCCAGGGAGTTTTTGGGTAAGACTTTTTCTGCAAGGTAATTTACAGCCCCATTTTGACATTTATCCTCACCTCTTCTTTGTTTGGAAATATTGCTGCATACTGGCCTTTAAATAGCATTTTTAGTTCAATTTGCAGCCAGTCGGTATGTGGAGAAGAAATTAAATCTAATCCCATGGTTTCACAATTAAGTTTGCACCATGGGGTCTAGGCAAGATTTTGCAATCATTAATACTGTATCTCTGCACTGCTGGATTGCTCACAGAAGCATTGTAATGTTGGGCACATGATTGCCATTCTGTCACATTATCTAGAATATATGCAACTAATACGAAGTTTATGTCAGCCTTGTGTTTTTGTGCTGCCTTTATTTGGAAACAATGGCCCATGTAACCGCTAATGCAAAATTAACCTATTGACTTTCTATTAAACACATTTTAACAGATAAAGTTAATCTAGCACTTTATATTATCTGACCATAGCATTTTGATTCAACAGCAAGACTATGGCTAGATGATGCTCTGAATGGTAGTACCTAGAGGTGCATCTGACTAATAAGGCAATTTTTTATCTGAAAGCTTTGGACCCTTTAGGTATTCAGTCCTCACTTTCTTGTTATGGATGTTTTGTACTATTTTTGAAGTTATAGAGCCATTGGAGACTGTTCTGGAGTTGTTTTCCATTGTTTGAAAATCATCAGCCAAATTCCAGTTGCAACACTTTTAAGCTGGTGGAGACAGACAATCAAGTCAACAAAGTCTCCGGATTCCAAAAGTGACCATTCAACAACCTTGTCACTTGTAAATTTTACTTGCCTACTACCAAGTTATGTAGATCATCTTTCTGGCTACTGTCACTGCTGATCAGCCAGTATCTATTGAGATTTGTTCTTGTCACAGTTTAGGCCCCCACCTAATCTGAACCCACCTTTGGGTTCAGATTCCCAAAAAACAGATCTCTTGTATAGGTCCCTTGACCTTGCTTCTTTGTATGGCAAAAAATATTGAATAGTCATGGATGGATTTAAATTGTATTCCTTATCAACTCTGTAGCTAATGGATGGTTATTTTCTATTACCAAATATTCTTTGTTAGAAGGTGGGCTCTATAAACGGATAAGATCTTTAATCTTTAAAAAGATAAACTAAAATCACCTGTCACAGAGGTACAATTTAGTGCTGAAACTGTTAACAAATAGGACTGCAGTTAGATTCCCCACTCTTAACACTGTCTCAGACTAAGCAAACCGGCTTCTCCCTAGTCTCTTCACGTGTGGTACATCCCAATGCTAACATATCGATTATGCTGAACTCCCTCTTGTTTATTAACATCTATCCTGTACTGGTGGTGTACAGGACTGGTGTCTCAGATGGAAGCCTCCCCAGTGCTAGGCAGAGTAGGATCATTTTACTCTGCCTTATTGATGGCTGTGTTCTTGCCAATGGAGGTAAATGCTCTGTTCTCTTCCTCATATGATGGGATATGTTTTAAGACAAGTAGTCTATTGTCTTTTACATAGAACTATTGAAGAATGTATTTCAGAATTTCAGAAAGAAAAGTTTTAGTTCTCAAAGGAAGAAGGGATGCAGAACTCTTTCTGGATCTTCAGTATTCTAAAGTTTTCATTCATTGCTGTACCAAGCATAGTTATTGTTGAATGGCTTGCAGCTTTTAACCTCCCATGTTTTTACTTTCACATTTGAATAGTTTGAACACAGACAAAACATGAACAATTTCAGAGAAATATTTCAGTTCAAATACAAATCCTTACTTTGTGTATTTACCAAGTTCTTGCTGATATGGAGACGGAGTTTATTCATTTGGTGCTTCATCTTGCAATTTCAGGCTGTGTTCTGACATTTTAGATTTTAATATCCCTGTAGGCTTCAGCTTTAGCAAAACAAATGCCACAAAAAACAAGTGCTGCATTTATCAGTTTGAGAGATGTATTGACAGATGTCAAATTAATTGTTGGATCTACATATTCCTTAAATGCCCTCCAATTCCATACTGCCTTCGCCTGACCACCGGAATTATGGGTAGTTTATGGTTGCAGACAAGTTAATCTGTTTATCTCCAAGATAATCCAACCAATCCAAAGAGTATTGATTCTCCCACACAATAGTGCTTTAACCCTTTTAAAATAATGGTCCCAAGCATATTTATTCTCATTAAAGCAACTGCTTTGTAATTTTGGTAATTATTTTTCTGTTTAGGGCTGTGGAATAGTGATTCCAGCAGTCACAATACTTTTCTAATGCCTGGAGCCTAATGGCATCTCTTTTCACTGTGTGTTCAACTGTTAATTTTGTCACTTACCAGTAACAGAATGCAGATATTCTTAATAGGATTTTTCATAAGACGGTTGACACCCTCAGGCCTCAACTGGGTACCTGACCAGGTTAGTCAGTATATCTTTCTGGTTCATCAGTTCATCTGTCAATAATTTGTTTTCACAGTTGATTTTTCTGTCAGTCAGTGCAGTTTTACATATTGAATGCAATTAGAATACTGCCTTCGTGCTAAATAAGAGTAAATAGCAAGTCTAGAGCCTGTGTTTTGTCTCTGATACATGCTTAGTTGGAACTTGAGATAGTTCACTGCCTCTCACTTCCTCATTTTTTTTAGGAAAAATGCAAAAACACAGAAGCTTCCTGTATACAGAAGACTATGTGAATCATGAAGATTAAAGACAATGTAATTTACTGTGTATGGATAGTCATACTCTAAAGACATATAAAAGCCGAACGTATGGGAGAATTCACAGTGGGTTCAAGTTAGGCAAGTTTTACCTGAGCTTGTTGGAAAAATTTTGCTGTTGTATAGAGGAAAGGCAGACTTAGAAGTCCCCATTTAGCCAGTGGGGAAGCATCTGGTAGCAATTCTGTTGTAGTACTCTTCACCATCGCATTCTTCTTTCTCTGTTTAAGCTAACTCCCCAGTGTATGTAAAAACTATGTTTACATTTGTAGCATTGTATTTGTCATGTCAGGTTAGAAATCAATTATATTTTAAACTTGCTGTACATGCGTATGATTATTCTTCCTTGTTCCCTTTGCTGTCACCTCCCTACTTAAGTATTTCAAAGAGAAAATGTCTTGGACTTGACTATATTGAAAGTCAGTATTAAAAGCAAGCTATTTCATTATTAACTGACATCAGTCTAATTTGTCTGAATATGGTAGTACATATATTAAAGTGTGCTTTTGTCTGTAAAATAATGTTCCATGTCAATTAGACATGTCTGTTTTAATCATATAATGGTTTGGATTGGAGGAAACCTTTAACGATCACCTTGTGTAACCCCCCTGCTGTGAGTCATCTGTCACTAGATTACATTGCTGAAAGCCCTGTCCAGCCTGACCCTGAACACTTCAGTCGTGGGTCATGCACAACTTCTCTGGACAACCTGTCCCACCGTGTCACCACACTGTAAAAAATGTATATATATATATATAATCTAAATCTACCCTCTTTCAATTTAAAAACATTACCCCTTTTCTTACCACTATAGGCCCTAGTAATAAGTCTATCTCCATTTTTCTAATGACCCTCCCTTAAGCATTGAACAAGTACAATAAACTCTCCTTAGAGCCTTCTTCAGGATAAACAGTCCCAATTCTCTTGGCCTTTCTACATAGCAGAGATGTTGCTTGATTTTCATGGCCCTCTTCTGGGCCATGCCTTTCCTGTGCTCAGGACTCCAGGTCTGGACACATTATGCCAGGTGGGGTCTCACCAGAGCAGAGGGTCAGAATCACCTCCCTCAACCTCCTGATCACACATCTTTTTATAAAACTCAGGATACATTTGGCTTTTTAGGCTGTAAACACATGTTGCCAGCTTGTGTCCAATTTTTCATACACTTGTATCACTAAGTCCTCTGCAGTGCTGCTCTCAATCCTTTTATCCTCCAACCTGTGTTGACACTGGAGATTGCCCCAACCCAGGTGGAAACCTTGCCCTTTGTTGAAATTGATGAGGTTTGCACAGGTCCCTCTGGATGGCATCCCTTCTATCAAGAGTACCAGCTATACCACTCAACTTGGTGTAATCCACAAGTTTGCTGAGGGTGCACTCAATCCCACTATTTGTGTCATTAATGAAGAGAATAATGGACTGGTTTCCACTTGGACATTGAGCCACTGCTTTTAATTCTTTGCATGTTGCCATCCAGCTAATTCTGTACATTTCTAGCAGTCCATCCATCAAATCCTTATCTCTCCAATTCAGAGGCAAGAATGTTGTAGAGAACAGTATGCATTACTGAAAACCTACTCGTGACTAAAAGGACAAAAGGCGTGTTAAATTCCTTTCCATTAGTAGCATATAAATACTATTTAAAGAGAAAATATTGCAAACCATGTCCTTTATTTATTTTTCTTTTAAATTTAAAACCTCTGGTAGTCAGCAAATATATTCTTAGCATTCTATCCCTATATAGGAGGAGATGTAAGAAAAACCTGGAAACTAGTTAGGTTATTTTAAACTTCTTGGATTACAAATCTAAATATCAATGAGTAACCCATATATTATACTTTTAAACTGTATGTTATAATCAGTGTGGACAAGACATTAGACAAATCATAAGCTTTCAGTACTTTTTGGAAAAAGAAACTTAGTGTGTTAACACAGGTTTAAACATCAGTTTGTAAAATCTTTCATAAACAAAAATTAATGTTTGCAAACTGACCTGTAACACCTTATTTTTCTATTTTTCCCTTTGAAGAACACATGTTAAAAAGTTAAACATCTGAAAGACACTTTTTATTCCTTGCTTTACCAGTGTAATTTTGCATCATTCAGTGCTGGCTCATAAGATAATATTTAATTAGTATGTAGTTAAATGGATTCGTTTTGAGAGAGAAACATAAAATCTATCTTGGTTTTGGTATTCACTGGAACCACTGCAGCCAGCCTGAGTACTTCATTGTACTCCATCCATCTGTAGAATTATCCAGATCTAGTACTGTATTCTTTCACATTGCTCACTCTCATTTAAAGCAACCTGTATGAACTGTAATTCAATAGCACATAGACTTGAAGAAAATAGAAAGGGATTTGATACCCTCTTTCAAATTGCTTATGTTAGCCAAAAGCTGGGGGGTTTCTTCCCTGAGAGGGTATTACCTATACACTTATAGTCACATTCTGGCTTTGAAGGAAACTGTGGGTGAGTGGTTTGGTTTTAACTTCACTGTATGTGAAAACCCACAACACTTGTAGTACCTTTTGTTCATAGCACTCTGTCCAGTTTTCTTTGTAAGCAGGGAGAATTCACACCACACCACTGCATCAAGCTTTTAAGTAGTTTTTCAGCAAAAATAACATAGCAAGAAGATCACAGAAATTGCATTATTTAAACTCCAACTAACTAATTTTTGCATCATTAGAACATGTATAACTATCAGCAACAAACTGAGAAAGCAAAGTTGCTGGATAGCTGCATAATAAGTGGTTGTTTCCATATTCCTTTTTAATTTGCAGAGTCATAATTAGGAAAGACCACCCAGAGTTGTTTGGGTTTTTTAAATCCTTTTAAAATGGAAAAGGTTTTTTTTCTCTGATTTGATAAAGTTTACTTTTAGAACCTCTTCCAGTTTTGCACTCTGCCATTGTTGCCTGATAAATATTGTCATTTTCTTGTGTCAGGGTGGTGATGTCCTGTTCATCACACTCCCACAACGGTATGGCCTTGATCGGAATAGGTAGCCCAGTTTCAAGGCTTTGCTGGTTGCTTCTGGTGAGAAACAGATACTGGCCAGGAATCTGGCATTACTTGTAAATTGTGAGTATTGTCACAAAAGCTGTACATCTGTTCCATTTCTTAGAATATGCTAAAATTAGTAGGTCACTTCATAATAAAATTAAAAAAAAAAATATCCCCAAATATGATTTTACAGTCTTCCTCCCTAGGTGCTCAGTCTTTGATCCTGCTGGGGACTAGGCTGCTAGTTAGCATCCCTTATTCCTTCATGGCCTTCCAGTCTCAGCAGCAAGGACTTGTGTGCAAGCACCCAGCTGGTAGCTGCTGGAATGCTTTGCCTGCTGCAGATCAGAGTGCTTGACAACAGCAACTAACACTCTTTTAACACGGAAAAAAAAACAAACATTTTATCTTTGCTTGTCTGCCTAGCAAAATCCAAATTGGTGATACTCTGAGTCACCCATCTCCAACAAAAGAACTAATTATAAGTTATCTAATCTTGACATTTTGTAAATATTTAAGCAGATTTTTTGAAAGGGTATTTTCACTTCAGTTGCACTGATTTCACATGGATCTGAGCTTTCTCAGATCTTTACTCTCACTTCTGGCATCTTTTATCAAGCCTCTTTTCTTGCACCTCAGTAGAAACAATAGATAGTTTCAGGTTTTCTGGTGGTGAAAAAAGGCCTTTCATGATAAAACAATGGCATGTCGCAGTATCTTACTGAATCAGGTAGGCTCAGAAGCTAACACTGCAAAAAGTTGCCAGCCTCCTCCATTCATGTAAAGTCTTCTTAAAGTGTTGCTCATCTGAATGACTACACCACATAAAATTCGTCAGAGCAGGTGCTCTAGATGTGGAAACAGACAGCAACAATCAAGTTTCTTCCCTTGGACACAGGAGGTTTTGTATGGCTTTTAGTTGAGACCAAAACGATGGCTTGCTTAGCAGTTTGGATCACAGTTTGAGCTTTCCCTAAGTCCAGCTTTCTTCAGACCTGAAATTAACTATCTGTTTTGAACATGAAGGAATTGCAACTCCATGTTAATCACATCAGCTACAAGCAAGCTCTGTGAGAAGCTCTCTAAAACACTCTGTAGGTGTTGTTGAGCTTCTTTCCTTATTGTAGAAGGCGTTGCCTGTTTTCAGGCGTGGCAACCTGGTTCCGAAAGCGCACGGCTACTGCCCAATAACCGCGCGGTCCATCAGCACCTGACACCGGTGTGGTGGGTGGCAAAATGGCGTTTATTGGTGAGCGACACGGCACTTTATAACCCGGGTTTACGTCACTTCCATCTGCTTGCATCATAACTAAGTGCTGCTGACTATCAGGCTATCAGGAGAGGGGTCCTAGCTTCCCGTACAACACGATATCTTCCGGCCGCCAGGCCCTAGCCAGCAACAAGAAGGTTTTGACCATAGTTTATGTACATACAGATCTATCTCAGACTGTTTGCAGTGGTGTAAGGCTGAACTTCACTGTCCTAAGATAATTATCCAAGTTGCAGTGTTTGCCATTTGAGCCCATAATATTAAATTCTAAGATGCCTGTTTTAGGTTAATGTTGCAGAATATTTATACTCAGTTCTGTCAGCTTTCTAGAATTTGTCTGAGTCCAATAATGGAAACAAGATATAATCATGCCTATGTGATATCTTTTTCATGTGCAGATTGTAATAAATTAATTTGGCCATGATAAAATTCAGCAAACGTTAGGTTAGAAAAGCTTGAAAGCATTTCTGGAGCCATCATGCTTACTGCTGGCTGGTCTCTGTTTCTTCAGCAGTAGTTCTCTGTGAGTACAAGCACAGGAAGAAAAGTGAATTCCTTATCATTCCAGTTGAATCTGTATTGTGTTAGTCTTGATGTGAGATATCTGTAGTATAAAAGTGTGAACTTGATGGTCTTTGTGGTGTTTGAAGACTTGCATGGTAGCCTTAGTGGAAATAAATGAAACACAGAGTTTTAACTCCCTGTTTTTCTTAGCAGTGTTCATGAACTTAATTTTTTATGGATCATACTTTCTGTGCTAAATAAGCTGTACCAAAATGTGAAAGATAAAATAATTTATTTTCTTCTCTGGAATTAAATTACTTCATCAAAGTCATCAAAGTAGAATTCTGACTAAAGAAGGATTTTGTTTTCTTATAGTCACACACTGCACTGTATAAGCTGTATGCAACAATTAGGGTGTACATGCTTTCCCAGAGACTCTTTTTTCCATACTTCATAGAGTGAAATCTAATGGGAAGAAAGGGTATATTTATTTTAAACTTAGAGTAAGGTTGCTTCTTCAGAGAGCTTTCTACAAGATTAGGAATATAGTATAGTTTGCAAAATTAGGTGAGAGATGAAATAAGAAAGTTGCCATTATTAAGACCTGATTAATCAGTGGTATTCTTAATAATTGTGTATTGGCCTATTAGTAAACAAACTAATAATTTTCAAACACATCTTTTCCTGGTTACTATAGTTGGGAATTACACCTACGCATTTTCCTACTCAATACTGAAATTGCAATGAATGAGTAGATACAGGGAGAGCAGTGAATGTTGTCTACCTCGATTTCAGCAAGGCTTTTGACACTGTCTCCCAACACATCCTTGTGGGAAAGCTCAGGAAGTGTGGGTTAGAAGAGTGGACAGGGAGATGTGTTGAGAATGGGCTAAACACTAGAGCTCAGAGGGTTGTGATCAGTGGCACAGAGTCCAGTTGGTGACCTGTATCTAGTGGTGTTCCCCAGGAGTCAGTTCTGGGTCCAGTCTTATTCAACATCTTCATCAAGAACCTGGATTAAGGGACAGAGTGGACCCTCAGTTTTGCTGATGATACGAAACTTGGAGGGGTGGCTGACACACCAGAAGGTTGTGCTGCCAGCCAGTGAGACCTGGACAGACTGGAGAGCTGGGGAAAGGGGAACCTCATGAAGTTCAACAAGGGCAAGTGCGGAGTCCTACACCTTGGGGGGAATAACCCTATGCACAAGTACAGGTGCTGGAAAGCAGCTCCACAGAGAAGGACCTTAGAGTGTGTGTCGAGTAGAAGGGGCCAGTCTCTTTTCAGTGGTGCCCTGTGATAGGACGGGAATTAATGGTCACAAGCTGGAACACAGTTCCACCTCAACATGAGGAAAAACTCCTTCAGTGTCAGAGTGACAGAGCCTGGAACAGGCTGCCCAGAGAGGTTGTGGAGTCTCCTCCAGAAACTTTCAAAACCTTCCTGGATCTGTTCCTGTGCAGCCTGCCCTGGGTGTTCCTGCATTGGCAGGGGGGTTGGACTCAATGATCTCGAGAGGTCCCTTCCAATACCTACCATTCTATGGTTTTATGACACAATTGTGCAGATGGATGCTTTATACTGTTAATGATTGATCACATATGGAGACTAGTGAGCAGTTGATAATGAACTTGTACTGTGTACTGTTGTCTTCAAAGATGGGCAGTGCAAGTGAAGGTACATACATAATACAGAACAGGCATAGAAGTTATCCAGCATTTCAGCAGATCTTCTGTGAGTCATTTTCCTTACACAGAACATAGAGGGAGGTATCAGTACAAAAGACCTTGTTTTAAATGTTTATTGTGATGAGCATGCTAGACATTTGGTACTTATTTCCCCCAAAAGTGTGTTAGTTCACTACGGTATTTTGTAAAAGTCAATTTAATATAATATTTACACAGAAATGATAATTGTACAATTCTAGATTTCTGGTTTTGAGAGGTTTTCCATGCAAAAGCATCATTAAAAGACCAAACAACCTAATGATGCTCTTTACAGGAATGTAAATTCCTAGTACACCTAAGGCAAAGGAACCCTCTGCCTGGTTATAGCTTTTGGAAAAGAAAATGCTTTGTGCTTCATGTTCTTTAGCAAGAAGACATTTACTCTGACTAGGTGTATTGAGGTAAAAACTGTAGTTGTTTCCAGATAATTGTCTCAGTTTTAAAAGTATTTTCCTCTCCTACTGTGAAGAAAAGGGCCTCTCTGCCTTTAATGCTCTTTGATGTTCCCAGCCTATGAGGTCTTTTTAGTAGCTGTGTCCCATTTCTTATCTGTAACCTTGGATTTGTTCATCTAGTCAGTAACGGATATTTTTATCGGAGTGAAAGGGAATGGGAGGAGTGAAAATGTCAATGAGGGACGGTTCTTGGTGCTGTTTAGAAGTGCATCAGGTCTCCAAATGCCTGCAGAGTCTCTTAGATCACTACTGGACTGGGCATTGAATTTATTCTAGGCACTTTCTATTAAAACATGCTTAGATGATCCTCTGTCTGCTGGATTATCTGTGTGTATCTCCAAACCATCAATTTCCAGTAACACATTGATTAGAGCTCAGGAATCAACACAGAGCTTTGGGTAGGGAGTTTACACATACATTGCAAAGGGAGGGAAAGACATCTTTAGTATGATGCTGGTTTTGATCTCCCTAAGTATTGCAGAGAATTTGAAATTCTTAAGCTTATATGAAAAAGAAATGCAACTTTGAAAGGTAGAATGCAGTATATGTACAAACAAACGTTAATGTATCGATCAGAAAAAGAGAGGGTTAGTATGAAAGCTGTTCTGTTTTGTAACAGTTGCATACTGAGAGTTGAAAATGCAAGGAAATTCAGTCATAAGGCGCAACTTCTTTTTCCATCTACAAAAGTAAGTGTTTGATGCTGCAAATAGAAATAAGCTTGTAAGAAGAATGAGGTTTGAAGGTCATGTTTTCTGATGATGTGAAAGAAGTGTAATTAGAAATGTATAAGTTGGTATTTAACTGCCTGCATTCTGCTGAATCCCTGAGCTGAATTACATACATCTACTGCTGAAAGAATATAAAGAAGTCTTAATTGCTGTCTCTTATGTGCAGAGAGTTAAGGAACAGGTGCACTTTCAAGTGATGCTGGTCTCTTTTAACACATCTGCTTTACTTAGCATGCCACAATTCACCTTTCTGACCAAGCAGCTTAAACTTGCTGATAAATTCTGTGAGATACAACTTATAAACCTCTTCCCATCTGTTAAGTCTCTAAGCAAATTCATAGTTTCCCAGGACTCAAGGACATTTAAAGGAAGTCTGAACTGTTAGAACAAAGAAACTGATAGGTCCAGGGGGAAAATTTAGGCTACCAAGAATCAAATGAGCACTACTTAGGAATGCACCTGGATTTGGCCATAAAATTATTAGTTTAATTATCCATATCCTTCCATTATATCTGAGACTTTAAGGATATCTAATAGGAAAACATTGGAGAATGGAAAGCAAATGTGAAAATACTCTTCTCTTAAACATGATTGAGATGTGGCTCAAGATAGTATTGAAGGTTATATTAGAATATAGATACCGGGGATATATGCTATTTCAGCTATTTACTATTAAGAAACTTTGCTGAATATACTATTTTTTTTATATGTGCTCAGTCATAGAACATTATCATTATCAGTAGACATTTAGATAAACAAACCAGCCTGTCCCTCCATCTGTTTGCTTCAGAATACTTGGCATTTATTTTGTGATGTTGTAAAAGTTGTTACAGCTTTGCAGTTGAGAATTATTACAGCAATATCAGTTTTTCATATTCAAGTTAGCTTTAAAACCAGAAGTTTGCATTTTATTTTTAACTCCTCGTGCCTTGCTCGATGCCTAGGCAAGGGGTGGGAGAATTAAATGTGTGGAATACAGCTGGACTATAAATTAAGTTTGCAAAACTCTGTCATTAGTAATAAAGACTTTTGCAGTAGTACATTAAAATAGAAGTATTTAGAGCAAAGGATTGAAAAAACACAGAATATCTAAAACAAAATAATTTGATTATTGCTTCTGCTTTCTGAAGTACTTTAAGGACACATATTTTGCATTGTTTCCACAGAAACATCTCGCAGCAAAAAGGTATTAGTGTTTAAAAAAAATCATTGGCTGAAGCAATGGGAAATTGGAAACTCTTTTACACTTTGTGTAGTTGAATCTTCATCATTTTGATGATCATGATCATGGTGATCAGCTAACAAAATTACCTGTTTGCTGGTGGTTGTAAATTAAGTGTATATTAAATAATTGTGGCCATACATTTAGAATGTCTGTTTTGAATAGGATAACATTTTAATGTTGGCTACAGCAAGGAAGTTTATATCTTCATTTTCCTTTCCCTTCTCTCCCATCTTCACTGTCCCATTCCCACCCTTCCCCCCAACCCGCCCCCCCCCCCCCAACGGCAAAAAACCCCCACAAACTCTGTTTTTGACCACCGGTTTCACAAACTC